>VUQI01063282.1:34589-45819 GCA_015106735.1 Paratilapia polleni | reverse complement strand
AAAAACATCGGACCACCAGCACAGGCGAGGGTGCACCTTGGCAGATGGTCCAATCAAAAAAAAAAAAAAAAAACAAAAAAAAAAAAAAAAAAAAAAAAACAAAACAAAAAACAAAAAAAAAAAAAACAAAAAAAAAATATTATTAAATGTATGAATAATTTAAAACTTATGTTGTCTCTGTTTTGTATTTTTTTTTTAAATCCATTATTGGAAAATTTGGAACAAATGCTCCAACAGCGACCCCTACAGGGCAGGCAAGAGAAGAAAAGGGCATTTCCTGTGAGGTTGTGTTTTTTTTTTTTTTTTTTTTTCCATTTTAATAATATATATATATATATATTTGGATCAAGTAGTAACTAGCTACTTGTTTCAGCCACCACAACAGTTAGGTTATGATAGCATCCCCGAAGGTCTTTTAGGGTAAAGAAAATCGATTTGGATGGCGGGGTGGGGGAGCAGAGGGCGTCGGCAGGAAGTGCACGGAGGGTAGTGCAGCCTCGGGCTCAGCTGTCTGGGGTGACTCTGACATGCTGCTACACACAGCTCACCCGGAACTGGATCCCAGTATAACTGACTGACTGCTGCACAGGGAGCACCACATAGGGAATGTTTTGATGTGTGCTGATATTTTACTGACTAGGCTTCTTCTGGACTTTACAAGATTCTAGATTCAAAGATTATTATTTTTTATTTATCTGTTTTTTAAATTTTGATAACTAGGTGCAACAACAGGACTCACAGGAACTATGAATAGTGGTGGGCAAACTACAGATACAGAAATACCCCTTCCAGCTGTGATAAATATTAATGCAGTGGCACCAAATATTGGTATTTTAATTAAAACGTGCAAGCCCTGTGAACAGATTGCCCCTGCCAACCTATGCTCTTTCTCAAGAGTTGTAAGTTATATAAAAAGAGTGTTAACTTATTCACTGGCCAGTTCTGAAGTCCAGTTGTGCTGTCAGTGCTTCTCTGACGTGTATTTTTCTTCACTGGTGGTCTAACCTGTGAAGACAAAGAAATATTTGGTACATGAACATTAGACCTCATCCTCCATTATGACAAATAAAGCCACTCGAAATACAATGAAAAGCTCACTAGAAAACTTTTTTTCGACGGTGGATCAGGATATAATTTAGGTGCCACCCGTAGCGGTGGTGCTAAAAACTTGTCTTGTGCTAAGATATTTTTGTGGTAATTTTCATTCAAATGACCAGGGGATGTCTTTGAGTTCAATATTAAGGCCTCCCTTATAAACCTGTGGCTTGCACAGAAAATGCAGTACAAAAAAACCCCAAAAGAAAAACAACACACACACACACACACATACACAAAAAGCACAAAATTTTTGATAGGATGAACAAGGAAAACATTTGGGTGGGCTATGTCCAATGCATTTCGGGGTTTAGTTTTTATTCTAGTTTTGGACCCTGCAAATTTCAAGCAGCATACCTGTGACCAGTTGCTCTTTGTCACACTTATGGCACTCTAGCCTTTAGGCTACAACCATTTGCAATGTTTAAGAGAAAGCTGAGTTGGCAACTTTAGCTCTTCAAAAGTTAGAGAAACATCAGCCTTACAGTAAGTCATGAGGGCTGGGGGCGAGAACCCAGAGAAGGAAAAATGACAAACACCATCCTCTGCTCTTCGTATCATCCGTCGCTCTCGTTTTCTATGTGACGGAAAGCTGGTGTTCTCCCAATAGGCCCAGGGGCGATGTGTCAGTAGCAAGTGCAGAACGAAGGAGAAGCGCTCAATTAGGGCCCATTGACGTATGGTTTTCACACCTACCTGTAACTATCTGCTTCCCCCATCCCTGATTGGTAGCTCTGTAGAGGCTCTTTCTCCCTCCCTTGTTTGCTCAGTCACACACATGCTACCTCAAACAGCTGTCTCACTCACTGACACACTTGTTCACTCATTTCCCTCTTCATTAAGGCCTGTCCCCTCCATCTTAGGTAGATAGACCTCCAAGATCATTTATTTGCCTGCCACCATTTGAAAACATAGCCCTGCCTATTCTGCCCTGCTCAGTGAGAATCCCAATGAGTGTGAAAGTGCAGTGAAACTGATGTAATGGTTTGTAGCAGACTTTGTAAAAAGAAAGAAAAAGTAGCAACAAATAAACATTCATTTTTTTCTTTAAAAAAAAGAGGTCTATGTTTTTATCTGCAAACACCCCCCACCCCCCATAAAAATAATGTAATTGAAATGTGCTAATTTTCTTTCTTTCCCAGAGTTAGGGAGAAACCCATCACATTTGTATGAAAATCATGGAGTTAACTCCTTCAGCCAGCTAATTTGGCTTGCTTTTTCGCAAGCACTAGTAAAGTCCTAGAAACCGGTCCTGGCCAAGAATTATTCTGGAAACAGAATGAAGGTTTTCTGGCACAACTTCACCTACTTCCAAGGTGCACGGAGAAGAGCAAAAGTCTTAAAGAGGTTGAAGCTCATCAATGACCCTGAGGAAGGCTACAGGCTGAAAAGCATTAGAGTTGTTCAACCTCACAAGAATTATTCTGGAACAGAACACCCTAAATACTATCAGTTTTTAAAAATAGGGCCCAAACAGGAGACATGTTAATTTAGAGGTAAATACCTCTTAAGTGGAATATAGGATTCCCATAGTTTCAGCTTTTAGCTTATTAAAATGACAGTTACTTTATTATTGTTCTAATTATTGCAATTGTAAATGTGCGCTACTTCAAAACCTGTCAGTCCATTCGTTATTCTGCACTATGACATTTAATGGCCGTGATTCATTTTATATTATTTTCACAATGTGATTTAATTTTTTTTTTAACTTTTTGCTACAAGGAAAACGTTTTTTGTTTTCTTCTTCTTGTAAGGGTAGTGGTTTCGAGAAGGTCAGTCGGGAGTTTATGTTGCTAGCTGGTGTCATGATGGAGACAAGAGGACGAAAAGAAAAACTACCAGTGGTTAAAGTTTTGTTTTAGCTAGTTAAATTAAACCGTGCTAGCCTGCTACCTGTATTACGTTTGGACTTTACTCACCTGACTAGAACATCCTGCTGCAGAGAATATCCAAAGTAAATTACATGTAAGGTAAGGATCTGTATCACTGTGTGGGTTTCATCTTGTCTGCTGCTGTTTTATTGTTTTGCCCTGAGTCATTCCCTTCCTACTCACATGGATGTAAACTGGCAGCACTCTGTTGGCTCATGGTTTCTCTGCTATGCTTCACGTTTTTAAAATGACTATAGGCTACTCTGAAGTAACGTGGAGCACATTTGTGTGTTGTGCCAACTATTCATTACAAGTACAACGAGCTTCAGATGATGTGTGCACTGGGCGTTGTAGTCTCAATAATATATTTATAGCATAATAACTGGGGTGTAGCCTAAATGAACAGGGCTAACAAATATGTTTGACAGACGCTTCGTGTTGCGAAAAAAATCCTGCAGTCCTCCAAGCTTTTTGGGAACGGTTTCCTGGTGTTTTGTACATATTCGTCAGTGTCAGTGTGGACTGCTGTGACAGGAAGCTCATGATGCCTTTGTCATGGCTACTTTTACTGCAGCACTGGCTTATAAAATGTTGCCAAAAGCACAACAAAAACACAGCCTGTAGCCTATGTAACTGTTCAGCATTCTATGCTAGTGCAAGGAGTTGCACAAATGTTTGTCTTCATGATGGCTTTAAACTTTGGTTTCCAGCTGCTTCATCTGTGACACATAAATGTATTGCTTTGTTTTAAAATCCAAAATGCAACTGAAGACGGTCAATTATCTGCTGACACAGATTCCTAGATCACAGTGAGGATGCAGAAAAATTGGGATACTTATAACTTTGAGTTTCTGAATGCATGCATTTATATACACTCACTGGACAATTCATTAGGTACACCTTACTAGTACTGGTTTGGACCCCTTTTACCTTTGGAACTGCCTTAATTCTTCGTGGCATAGATTCAACAAGGTGCTGGAAATATTCCTGACATTTTGGTCCTTATTGACATGATAGCATCACACAGTTGCTGCAGATTTGTAGGCTGCACAACCATGATGCAAATCTCCCATTCCACCACATCCCAAAGGTGCTCTATTGGATTGAGATCTGGTGACTGTGGAGGCCATTGGAGTACAGTGAACTTATTGTCATGTCCAAGAAATCTTTGTGACATGGTGTGTTATCCTGCTGGAAGCAGCCATCAGAAGAAGAAGAGTACACTGTGGTCATAAAGGGATGGACATGGTCAGCAGCAGTACTCAGGTAGGGTTAGTGTGTTTAAACTGAGTTGATAATAAGGGGCCCAAAGTGTGCCAAGAAAATATCCCCCACACCATTACACCACCACCAGTCTGAACTGTTAATACAAGGCAGGATCCATCCATGCTTTCGTGTTGTTTACGCCAAATTCCGACCCTATCACATGAATGTCACAGCAGAAATCAAAACTCATCAGACCAAGCAATGTTTTGCCATTCTTCTATTGTCCAATTTTGGTGAGCTCGTGCAAATTGTAGCCTCAGTTTCCTGTTCTTAGCTGACAGGAATGGCACCCAGTGTGGTCTTCTGCTGCTGTAGCCCATCTGCTTCGAAGTTTGACATGTTGTGCATTCAGAGATGTTCTTCTGCATACATTGGTTGTGACAAGTGGTTATTTGGGTTGCCGTTGCCTTGCCATCAGCGAGAAGCAGTCTGGCCATTGTCCTCTGACCTCTGGCATCAACAAGGCATTTCCTGAGAACTGCTGCTAACTGGATATTTTCTCTTTTTCAGACCATTCTCTGTAAACCCTAGAGATAGTTGTGCGGGAAAATCCCAGCAGATGAGCAACTGAAAAGGTATACCTAATGAAGTGGCCAGTGAATATATATTTACTGGTAGCTTTGCTTCTTTTTTTTCTAATACAAAGACCTTATACCCTTTCTGATTAAATAGCGCTGGCTGCTGGTAGATGGACCAGCTGATATTGATGTCATTCAGCTTTAATACAGAGTCACTGATTTTGCTGATTGTCTTTGACTCTTTACCATTTTACCAACCTCAAAAACTGTTGAAATTCCACCTTCCAGTGGGGAACTAGAGTTTGTTATTTATTTGTTTGTTTTAACTCTGATGCCAGTACCACTGGCTCTAGTAACTTCTAATTTTCCCACAAATTTACATGACAAATGATGCATTCACTGGAAATGGGCCCTTGCCGTCAGATGATACTCTGTGGTTTCACAATTGCATCAAGGCCCGTGTGTTCCTCTTTTGCTCCCCACTATTTACCAGATGAACACTGCTCAAAAGTGATTGGTCAGTACCACTTGGACTACAGATGGAAACCGCAAACCAAAGCAATCTTGTGAAATGCCTTCACATTCTGCATTTTCACATGCGGATAGCTTTTTGTACAAGTTTTAAAATGTAGATGGTAATGTTTTTCAGTCATGCACATCTCTGTGTTTACCTCTGTAATAAATGCAAAGAAACATTACTCCTGCTGTCTTTTTTTCAGCTCCTTCTCCATCTGTCTTTTTCTTTCACCGACCACTGATGAATGGGTCCTTATGATGAGTCTTAAAGGCGCTGAAGATGTTAATAGTGTTACGTTCCCTGCTACTGGGAACAAAAGCAGGAGATGAGTAACATATATTTATCAGCGGAGAAATGAGTGAACCTGGGGAGCCAAGTGCTCCCTGACTGATGGCAAAATGATGGAGGAAGAAGCTGCGACTGGGTAATGAGGCCTGAGTGGCGTGATAGAAAAAGCAGTCAGAGTCTAGCAGACCGTTCCAAAACGTCAGAGTTGGGGAATATGGGCTGTGAGACTCAGCAGTATGTCCAAACAGAATGGATGTCTCCCACTCTGCAAGTCCCCAGACACTTTCTGTCTCACAAAAGCATTCGCACAAGCACATGCTCACACATAGACTTGGAGCCACAATAGTTGTGCCAGTGTGGCTTTCTGTCTGCTTCTTGCAAACCAAGATTCAATGCAAGCGATGCACAGGCCTTGTGGACCATGGTTAACTTTTACTTTTCCACTGGCAGCACCAGAGAGGCCTTGTCGTGCTCAATGTGGAAACTGCTGGAAAAGTCTGGAAACCAGACTGGAAAGGCTGGAAAGCAAATCAAAGCTTCATGGTGGCACAACGTCATGAAACACATCTTTAAGAGATGTACCATGCCCTGCAGGGTGTGAAATGAGGACATTACACACATACTCGCACAAGTCTTTCACATTATCTCTCTCTGTTTCTGTCTTCCCATACACACACACACACACACACACACACACACACTACATACTGATGCACAACCAGATGCTCTTGGACTAGCGTGCAGAAGCAGCCACACTCAATATCTTCCTTATACATATTGAAAAACAGAATGGAAACTGAAATAAAGCTCAATAAAACACTGGGAGCTGAGGCTGGTTTGCTTTAATCTCATTATACTGAGAGCCGGAGGCTTCTCTCCCCTCTATTTATAGCACCCTGAGAAAGAAAGACTGGTGTTCATAACCACAACATCAGTGGCTTGTGCAACTGTGTCCGTGAGTGGCAAGGGACACGACCAATCGCAGACAGGGCTTGCATCAAATTTGATGTGACAAAATACACAATTGTCAGTGATCTGTGAAGACAACAGCTCTCTTCCTCAATCCCCCAGACACACGAGCGCTTCCTTGTTTGCCACATTTACCTTCTGTTCCTCTCCGATCTTCTTATCTTCACACCTTCTCCCTAGCGTGGGCTTGTGACATCCCACCTGTTTGATGCAAAGGAATGGGCTCAAGTTGTCAGGGGGACTCAGGGGGCACCCTCCTCTCCTGCTGCTGCTGCGATGAAGCCAACACATTTCACTGATTGGATTCAGCTGATTTTAGCTGTCTGTCTGTGACTTTAGACTATGCTGATGCAAACATATGTGAGGATTAGGTACCCTCGCTCAGGGACACTTGGAAACTTTTAGCTGGGCACTGTCAGTTCTGTGGATTGCACCAGAAACCTTTCAAGTTCTTTCTGGAAAAAAAAGAAGCAGACAACACAAATGAGAAGCTCAGGGGAGAAAAGCTGCATGGAGTGAGAGGAGACTCAATTCTGATCTTCTTTATGGAAACCCCTCACAACAAAACTCCCAAATCACATAAGTAATCACACAATAATCACATGATGCACAAACAAACAACAAAAACGAGAGAGAGAGAGGTTGAGAGAAGATTGTTGAGAAAGAGAGAGAGAATTTGGACTACACTGCTGTTAATTACTTTGGCTTTGTTGGGGGTAAAATACACATCCCAGCCTTCGTCAGCATCATTAGAAAACCCCGTTCAGGCACAGTGTACTGTATAATGGCTGATATAACTGAAAAACTGCTGTGGACCTTGCTCAAGGAAAAAATATATAAGCTCTTCATCACATCACCTTGGAACTGAAAAGTAGCATCAGATGAAAATACCCTGAGCCCTCAAGCCATGTGTTTTTTTTTTTCTCTCTTTCTGCCCTCCAACAACCTGAATGTTGCTTTTTAATGTGCGAACACATTTGCTCACACTTGATCTAGCAGAGGTCAGGAGCTGGAACAGCAGCTCTTTTTCTAACTGAGAAAACCGAGGTGTGCATCAGCCTACCACACCTGCAGTCAGCTATAAATCATAAGCTGCTTCATGCATTATGTAAAATTCACAAGTGTTCCCACAAACCTTGTTGCAGCTGCACAGATGTTGGGTTTTTTTTTTAACCTGTATACTCATATATTCCTCACACAAGCCTATTGTATGTGTTTTATTTGTATAGGTTGCTGAATCTTTCCCATTTAGCAGCAATTAAAAAAACAAAAACAATTTTACCCTGACCTTGAAAGGAAGCAGCATAACAGTGTGTTCCTAAGCACAAGCACCAGCTGGCATCGTCATGTCTGCGATATTGTACAGTAAAAAAATACACAGCAGTATTGATACACGCACCAGGCACTGCACGTCATTATCACATATAATGGGCCGTGACACACATTCAACACTGAACGTTTTGAAGATTAAATTAAGAGAAAAATAATTAACAAATGAATCTGAAAATCTCCTATCTTATTTGAGGAACGATATACTCATTTGCAGGCTGGGAAAATTCTCTTTTCAATATCACACAAGGTTACTTTTGTTGGTTTCTCTTCATTTACAAGCAGTGGTTCAATGTTACATTTGCTGCGTGTACAGTACTGTGCAAAAGTCTCGAGCCACTCCTCATTTCTTTATATTTTGCTAGGAAAATGGAAAATAGGTGCACATTGATTGAAATGTGCAGACATACATAGAAATACAGAATATAAAGGAAAAAACTGAGTTTGTACAGTTCCAACAAGCTTGAAAGAATATTTGGTATGGCCACCTTTATTCTTCAGCACAGCATGAACTCTGTTAGGCACGTTTTCTTCTAATTTCTTTAAGTAGTCTTCAGGAATAGTTCTCCAGGCTTCTTGAAGGACATTCAAAGCCCTTCTTTAGATGTTGGCTGCCTTTTATTCTGTTCTCTGTCAGATGATCCCACACTGCTTCAATAATGCTCAGGACTGGGCTCTGGGGAGGCCAATCCATGACTGATGGTGTTCCACTGTGTGTTTTTCTATCCAGGTATGTTTTTACTGCATTGGCAGTGTGTTTGCTGAAAAATGAAGCTGTTGCCAATCAGATGCTTTCCAGCTGGCATTGCATGGTGGATCAAAATATGATGATACTTTTCTATGTTCATAATTCCATCAATTCTGACAAAATCTTCAACACCACTGGTTGAAATGCAGCCCCAGATTCATCTCTCAGGTCCTGTGTCAGGTCTTTGCTGGATTATTTCTTATTACTTAAAGACATGACTTTCAGATACTGTTCATCTGTTGTACATAGTTTTATAGGCCTGCCACGTCTTCTTTTGCCCTCCATTTGTCCAGGTTCCTCAAAATTTTTAAGGACACACTGCACACAATGCCAAGATATTCCAAGTTTTCAGCTAATAGGACTTTGGGAATCACCTTGTTAGTAAAAAAATAAATAAATAAAATAAAATACAGTTTTATGCCTGTGTTATCTTTGACACTTTTCGTAGATTTGACTAAAGACATGGGAACTAATTACATGTTTTTGCAACAGGCTGGTAGTAACAAAGTGCCCAATTAAAAATTGGTTCTTTGCTAAGTTGTCTGTTATGTGCAGACACATCACTGGTTGGTTGGCTGGTCCCTTGAGTTAGGTGCCATTTTATGCTTGAATGAATCATAGGTTAGTGTTAAGAGGCTTAAAAAAACAAAAACCATTCCTCTGAAAATGATCAGGTACAAGGACTGGACTGAAAATAAGTGAAAAAGCAGCCAATGTCCAAAGGAAAACTTTGAAGGACCTCCAGAAAGCCTGGAGAACAATTGCTCAAAACCACTTTGAAAAATGACAGGAAAGTCTGGCTCCTTGGATGCAAAATATAAAGAAATAAGGGGTGGCTCAAGACTTTTGCACAGTACTTTAAGCACAAATTTAAGGTGGTTGTACTTTAAGGTTTTAATCTACTTTATACTCCTCTGTATTTCCTTTGACTGTTAAAATAACTAATTACAAATTAAGATTTTACCTTAAAAAATGAAACAGTGCACTTTAGATTTAACTACATTGAATGAGGGTATATTGGGGCATTTATTGGTAAAATAAACAATTAGAGAGGGTCAAAGTCAAAGTTAAAAAACTAATAAATGTATTGAAAACATGATTAATCTCTGAGATTAAAAAGTCATAAATTTGCAAGGAAAAACATCAGAACTTCTCTGACACTATCGTTACAAATTATGGAGAAATAACTTTTTTTTTTCAAGGAAATATTCAGTCATAACACCGACGCTGCCACTCACCATGTGTCATTCCCGCAGTGGATGATGTAATCAAAGTATACTTAGTATACTTATAATCAGAATATAAAATATGCACATTCTCTAGATTTTTGCCCAGAATTGCCATTTTATTGTATCTGGGCTTTGAGGAGATGTTATAGAGACAGGGTAGAGGTTTCTGGCACAGCTTCACCTATTTCCAAGGGTCACAGAGAAGAACCTAAAGTCTGAAGAGGTTAAAGCTCCAGCAACACTTGGGTCATTTGAGGAGACATTGCTATGGATCGGGATTATTCTTCTGAATCTGATTTGGATGAGGTGATAGCTTTTGTGTATCAGTTACTATTGCACCTCCTCACTAATGTGTGCATGTGGGATTTGGTATTCACTAATGGCATGTGTGATGTGATGAGGTTGAATCAACCTTACAATGTAAAGTGATGTGGTTCCTTTTTTTGTTTTCTTTTAGACAAAACTCAACATTTTAAAATCTTTTTTTATAATCTCGAGGAATATTCACTTTTTTAAAGTAAATTTTTCAGGTTTTCTTGATAATTTATCACTATGATGTTACCACCCTACCCAACCACCACCAACCACCTCTGCTTTCTAAATTAGCACACTATGAAATATTTAGTGGCATATTTAGCAAGCTCTCATTCTGTTATTTTTTTCATAGCAGCTGGATATTATTTACTGTTGTTTTCAGCATTTTTCCAATCAAGCTCACACAGTAATAGTGCTGCTGAGTCAGACCGGGAATGGGCAAAAGCAATCTATTTCCTGCTGTATTTCTGTCCCAGGCGCTCTATATCTGTCAATAATAATAATGATATACAGTCAACACCTACGAGTATGATTTATGTCGTAAACAGAATAAAAAATGAAAGTCTGAACAAAGCTTTGGTTATATTTGCTGCCTCAGTGTACAAGTCTGCGACAAGTTAAGCAAGCATTAAAGCCATCTGTCTCTCTAAACACGTATGACAGTCTTTCATAGTCATCCACTAAAGCTGAAACTGAGCCAGTAATTTTGGGCAGGAACTCTGTCCTGGGGCAGGAGGCCTGGAAGTGATACCTCAGATGAGATGTTGGCATCAGCAGGCAGTTGAACAAGCATGTGCATATCTCCGTGCCAAGTGCGGTCTCTAGGCGCACACCTTCATCTGCTTCAGCTGTAATTTGCTGTGAGTTCTTAATTTAAACTCGGCTCTCTTTGAGCTTTCCTGACATACCTCACATTAGTCCGACACGGTGCTCTGCTCAACAGGTGGTTACGGTTTTGTGCTCTCTGCTGCGTGCTGCGCTGACACGCAGCTGACAGAGGGGTTGTCAGTCTCGGTCATTCAGACAGATTTGCACAGAGACAGCAGCTTAAAGCACATTTGGGGGGGGGGGGGGGGGGCAGGGCT
>VUQI01063282.1:13195-33195 GCA_015106735.1 Paratilapia polleni | reverse complement strand
GGGTAACAGGTGGACTTGTTGTGCAAGTTGGATTTTTGATGCCGAGGCTCACTTTGTTTTCTCTTACTGGGATCTCTGCCCATCCACACTTGTTAAAAAAAACACAAAAAAACAACAAATGACTGGTGTATCACAACTCTAAGAAGATTCAGTGTGAAATCAATTAAAATGCAAAGACGCCAAGGTTTCCAGTCGATTCTTGAAGCTAGCTGACGCCGCTAAATGTGGTTACCAGAGGCCTGAGTATTTGTAGGAGAGGCTGCAGGCAAACAAAGCGACGAGCAGAGAACAAACACGAAGAGGGACCTTGAATGAGGGGCTGTATGCATTCCCTTCAAGCAGACATCTGTTCGGTGTCATTGCTGAAGAACTCGGAGGGGTTTTACCTGGGGTATCTGCCCTGAGCCAACTAAAGCACAGTGAGTACGGTTCCAGTCTGTGAACTGCCTCCAGATACTAATTAGTGCTGAGAGCAGTGAAAAAGCATGATGTATTCACAGAAGAGCGCAATCTGTAGCCTCAACAGATGCTTCCACTACCTAAATGAGATAAGAGTCTATTAACGTTATTAAAACGCTTTTGGTGGGGATATTCCTGAATACTCTCTGTATGAGACTTTTTGTACCTCCTGTCTTAGAAATGCAAATGTATGATCAACAACAAAATACTGCTGTTGTGGTAATTAACTGGAGCTGTACCTCATTATGAGCTAAATTATTATGGCAGCTGGCCAGTCAGGCAGGGAAAAAAGCAGCTACAGCTTACAAATCAGCACTCGATCCCTCGCTTGGAGGGGGGAAAAAGGTGTAAAGAATGCATATATGGTAGGTGAGGAAGTGAGCAAGGCTTTGGTTGGAAATTTTCACAGAGGATGCCGTGATTAAACTTAAATCTGAAGGCTTCAGTTCTTCAGCTGAGATGCATTAATATTCCCTTTTTCACCTTATGAACATACAAGTCATGATGCATATCCAGTGGGATCTGCTACATACTGACAAATTATACAGTCAAGCCCATCAAGTGCCTGTAGGCTTTGCCTTTTTTGGGTAAATGAAATCTATTCTACAAATGCACAAAACAAGTAACCATAGCAACTGAATTGCCGGAAGAGCTGTTACTCGTTCAGTGTCAGTCATTCATTTCATGTCGGAACTTCCCAGAGCGCATTGGGCATGGGACCTGATGACTGATACGTTCATATTAACATCCTCTGACAAAAGGCACGACAAGACGGTTGAAGAAAAGACATCGGGGAAATGCAGAGGAGGCAGACTGACACTCTTGGGGGGGAAGCTGATTGCCACTAAGACTGCCATTTTGTAGGATACAAGTAGACACAAAAATAGACAAACAGCTGCAGACTGGGATTCTTCAAACAGTTATGCAAAACAACACCCAGAATCCCCTTTTGTATATCATCCATCCCTAGACTGGCGACTGTTGGGAGTGCTTCATTATCAATAGCGAGGGTTTCTATTACAGTTCCCTGAACCTTGTCCGAAGCAATTTCACCAGCAGCTCTCAGGCTCATTGATCTCTTGAACCTCGAGATGAGGTGCTGACCGACTCTTTAAGGTCTTCCACTGGGTCAGTCAGTACACAACAAATCAAAGACCAATTATTCTTCCACTTGTAGAAAAAGAGTCCTTATTTAGTACATTCGATCCTATTATATTTGTACAAAGCTAAAAACATTTAATTCACATACATTAAAACATCCCTGCATTTTTGCTCAAACCTGTCACTGATTCATGCTTGTTAAATATATTTCCCATGCCTTAAGAACATTTAAATATAAGCAGATTTTAGGGTGTAACTCCTGGTCATTTTCTTGCCATATGATGGGGCTGGGAGCAGGGGCGTCAAACATACAGCGAGCAAGAACCAGTCCAATCCGGCCCACTGGATGGCTGCGCTAAGTGTGAAAATTGCAGAGAAGGGGGGGTCTAATTTGTCACTGTATTTTGCAGCAAGAAGCCTACCGTGGCAAGTCCTTAAGAAAGAATCACGTCATGAGACTGATTGTCCGAAATGTAATTTAATCCGAGCCAGAGGTCAGATTTGCAGCCTTCTTACTGACATTTATCATGGCATGCTACACTCTGCTGACTGTGAAAACTAAGACATACTGTTGAAATTACTTATTTTTCTTAAGACATTTCAGGCTGTATTTGTAAAAGAATGGTTCATTAAATGAGAGCTTGTTTAGAATGCACTTCTTGAGACTGAAATATGCAATGGTTTTACTGGGTTGTATGCTGCCCATGAACTAAAATTAGTTTAGCACCCCTGGCTTTGAGGAATATTTCCAGAAATCGACTGCATGTAAATAAGAGCATTCAGAGTGGTGAAAGCAGATGTGCATGAAGCTGCCTTCCATAGGCCAGACTCAATACAAATTAGCCTTGAGCAAAACAACACAGTGCTGCTGGATCAACATAGATGTTCATAAAGCCTGATAAATACATTGAAGAGATGAGGCATCTGCTCGAAGCATCCATTATGCAGACATAAGCAAAGAGGCAGAATTTACAGTCGCTGTGATATGTGAAAATAATAAAAAATAGCTTCAGCACAGTGGAAATACCTCTGACCTCCCATTGATGTGAAAAGAGATAAAACAAGGCCTGTTGCAAACCATATGGGCTACAGGTCAGACACTAACCTGTGCACAGCCCACACATAAATACCTCCACACACATTTCACCACTACCCATGACACAACATTCATCTACCAGCCTCCATTCCTCCATGCACCCTCCTTCCTGACCAGTGTGTAGCACAAACACCCACTGATCACACACATCACTTCACGGATGTGCTAAGGAACATACACACACATGAACACACACATACACAGTTGGAGCCAGCTTGGTGTGCCCTCAGAACTGAGCTTGTTGGAATCGAATTATCTCTCTTTCTCTGCCCTCTCATGGTTTGCCGCCCACAGAAGGAGAAGGGCAAGCAGAGTCAGTCCCAGTGCACTAAAGATTGGACTGCCTCAGAGCGTGTCCTGGGGACTAAAATACAAATCAGTCCTTCCTCCAGTCAGCTGGAGTTGGCCTTTCTCCCAGGGGCCTGCCGGGAAGGCCGTCTGTGGCATTTAAAAAATATAATAGCAGAAAGAAAACAAAAACATGAGTAAAAGGAAAAAAAACAACTGGACCCCCACACTCCCATCAAGAGACACCACACACACCCATAGATGTAGAATTAGTTTGACAGGCATCCTGTTTAATGTGTTAGGGGCACATTTGGGCTTCATCAGTGTCTGGGAAAAGTTTAGGTGGATAATAAGGGAGTTCGAAGCAGTCCAACTTGTAAACTAACACTTTGACTTGGAAGAACATCAGGAGATTTCAGGTCAGACTGAGAAAAGAGTGGAAGAGGGAGCAAACTAAAAACCAGCATAAGCATAAAAGGCCTGGTCTTTCTCTCCATGACACTCACTGTTTCACCTACAGGAATAATAAAAATGAGTCACAGTCAAGCCAAACTCTGTGTTGAATAGGCTGCAAATCCTTTGATGTTATATGTAAAATAAGCTGATAACAATGAACAAAGCATCCTTGTGCCTCATTCTCAGTGTCTCCTTAAGAGGATAAATGGAGCATTTGTTGAGTGAGGACAAAGTAATCGTATCATAATCGTACCGTTCCATGACTCACTTAATGAAATGCCTTAAATCAAATCTGTTTGATTAACATCTCCTGCTTAATTTGATTTAAGTGCTGGTGCAGTTTAGGTGTGCTGTGTTTGCCTCCAGTGTCCTCCCTTTGTGAGGCAGTGAATGTTTTACTGTCATGTCTGATCATAGAACAGCCATGTGTGCCAGTTAGATGCTGTCTGAAACCATCTGTGGGACATTTCTGTGACACAAGTCCAGGTAACACTACATCTTATTTTTAGCCAACCAATTCAATTCACTGCAGTATGGGGTCAAAGGTCAGGGGTATCTGCCTTAGAATGTCGAGACTTTCATGCTAGGGAGTTCATCAGCAGGTCACTTTCTTTTGGTCCAACGCCCACTGAGCCCCAAACCGCCCTCTGAGAACAAGCTGATAAAGGCCTGGAGTGCGCACGCTGGCAATATCTCAGTCTTGCACGCACGAACGCACCCACCAGACCTTTGGTGCCATTAAAATCACCGAGCTTCGTGTTACTTATCAACTAGTATGTGGACGCTCTTAAAAATGTTAAGGTGCTCCTGCGTTTCGAGTGGGCGGCCTGGTTTGCACTTCATACCCATCTGACAGAGTCTATCCAAAGACGCATAACGCATCAGTACCGAAAACCCACGCGTCCCGCCTCTCGATAGAAAGCGCTTCATATCAGTTAACCCTTCAGGCACACTGCGTTATTACGCACTCATTAAAATGCCCCCACCCCTCCCTCGTTTACGCGTATGCATTGTGGGCTGTCGTGAGCTATTATTGGGATGTTTGGAATGCATCTCTTTCTCGCCTACCGTTTATTCCCGACACAATTTCCGATGGATGTGTTTGTGGTCCCGTGGAAGGAGGATGGCCAGGACATCCGAGACTTTTTCAGTCCTGGTCTGTCGCTCGTATCCATGGCGTCGGAGCGCTCCATGTGCCGGTGGTGATGCCGGTCCGTGTCGGAGTACCCCCGGTGTTTGATTTTGATCGGGGTCCGGGGTTGCCTCCAAAGATGCTGCGGAGGCTTCAGAGTCGCCTGTCCTTCCCGGGGAACCGGGAGCGACAGGGACAGGCTCTTCTTTGAACATGGTGGTGGTTCCATCATAGTGCAAAAAAAGAAAAAAGAAAAAAAAAAAAAGAAAAATCCCCTTTTAACTTATTGATTAAATAATATGGCTGTATTCGCTTATTTCAAGCACAACACAAAACGTGTCATGTCCCTCTCTGCCACTTGATCTCTCAGCGAACAAATCAAAGTGACCAAGTCCAGCGCAGCCCGGATCTGAATGCTGTTTTCTGAATAACATCAAAAACTGTCACAGTGGTAACCTTACAAGTCCCCCAGAAATCAATAATCTCATTGTTCTCGGTGGTGATCAGTTTTAGTTTATCCCAGACTCTCCAATCTGCCGCGATCCTCACCAGTCCAGGGTTTTGGTGATGAGACGCCGGTCCTGCTGCTTCTCCTGAAGTTTGACGCTTCATCGCCCATGGCGCACAACCAGATGACTGTATTTATTTTAGAGAATTTATTGCTTTTTATTAGCCGCTTATTGCAGAGACACACAGATCGCCGGCGCTGGCTCTTCCCTCTCTCTCTCTCTCCCCCTGTGTGTGGTGTGGTATTATTGCTGTCCGTATGTCTTTTCAGCTGAGCTCAAATTTCCAAGCAATTTCCATAAAAGTACTCAATCTATCACGGTTCGTGTAGAGCTACGGCATCTCTGTGCGCACACACAGCGAAGAAGTCTCCAGCAGTTCCTCGGTGGAGATTTTTGATCCAAAAATTTTTGTGAAAACGCTTAACTGGACTCAGAAACCTATCTTTTATAAATCAGGATGCTGTGAAGAATGGTTGGACATGTCCAAAAAACGTAAGCGATCCTTTGCCGTACAGATTCTGTCAGCTTCACTTTTTTCTTTTTCTTTTTCCTTTCTTTTGTTTTCTTTCTTTTTTTTTCTTTTTTTCTTTTTTTAGTCAGAATGCATCATAAAAGCACAGAAATTGATAGTTGCGGAGGTTCAGTCATTCTGCTCAGTGTGGGCCATTATCTTCCCATCCTCATATTTGCTGGAGTTCGACGACAAACATTGGCTTCACCACAACGCTCTCTCTCTCTCTCTCTCTCTCTCTCTCTCTCTCTCCCTCTCTCTCTCTCCCTCCTCTCTCTCTCTCTCCCTCCTCTCTCTCTCTCTCTCTCCACCCTTCCTCTCTCTGTGCTGGTCTATCTAGTCTCTCTATATGGTGGATGGGTGGTTGCTCTCCTCGGTGAGCACTGTCAGCACTGGGGGGATTTGAACCTCTTTTGTGCTCATCGATTATGTTTTGCCCCATGCCTGCTCACTTGGCATTTCCTTGACAGAAAACAAATGCAACAAATTGGCCAAATGATGTCAGCTGAGAAAGAAGCTCATAGCATCAGACATGACATCTAAAATGCCATTGTATATCTTTTTACCTATTTGAGGCCGATAGTTGTCACTTTGAGTTACCATCTCCAAGCTTGAGGAGTACCTGTTCACATCCAGACATCACTGAGAACTTCGAGTCGTCCCTATAGTGCTCCTGCATACAATGTAGTGGGTTATTTTTAGAGAAGAAATGTGGAAGGCACTCACATTAAAGGGTAAAAGGTCTTATTCCCATCAGAGCCATCGCAGATAATGGTAATGTAAAACACTTTCCATAAAAGCATGCAATGAGTGCTTTTCGTGACAGTCTGCTGACCTCCATCAATCGGGGATCAATACTTATTGCAGTGTATGTAAGCAGTGCATTTAAATGCAAAATCAGATTCCACGTTTGATAAGTTGGTTTTTATAGTGCTGCAGGTGCTATTGATTTAGGCAGAAATAAAATGAACACGCTATAAAGGATTAAACGCCTCATCTTCATGCAAATTCAATTTCAGGGCAGCCACTGTTTAGTGTTTATGTAACTATAAAAATGACTTGTATAGTGTAAAACAAATACCAGTAAATATCAGTTTTATCCATTTTCAAATGTGTAATTCATTGCACTGAAAGCTCTTTTTATAGTCTGAAGAAAATAGACATGAAGCAAACTTGCTGTCATGTATTTAGTAAGGCTCCTCGTGGCCTTTCACCTTTGTGTACACAGTATCTGACCTCTAAAGTCCCATATGAGCCTGTAGTTAGCCTGACATACCCTGACAGGGGCCTTTTATCTGTTCCTGAGGTGCAGCTGCTAACTAGAGGTGACATTTGCAATCATAGCCCTGAAGCTATGGATCAAGCTGCCTGAGGAAATCAGGTCAGCAGAGTCACTGACCTCTTTTAAATCTCTTCTAACGATATACTGTTAACAGACAGACTCTCCTGATTTAAAATGAATTATTGATCTGATTTTCTTTTTTCCATATTCAATTATGACTTGATATTTTGTGTTATGCTATAATTTTTTTTATTTAATTTTATTTGGTGGGGATTTTATGATCAGGTTTTATCATTAAGCTTATACTATATTAATTGTATACTGTATTTGTTTTAGTGATTTTTTTTTTAAATATTTTGTTTATGCAACAAGTGATTTTAGATAGGTGCTCTATAATTACGATAGTATATTTTTACCATTATTAAGTGTTTAATTTCATTTTAAAGAGAGTGCTAACCATGATGAAATTTGTAATTTAAGAAAGTATCAGGGAGCGGCCTCACACGTCGCTTTTATATCTGCTCTGAAGTGGCTGCAACAGGAGCCGCTGCAGCTGTAAATACTTTCTTTCTGTTTGGAAAATTACCAAACTTAAGTCTAATGTACAAGTTTTGTTTAGAGATAGTTTCTGAAACTGAAACAGATTTGCAAGTGCAAACAACTAAGCAGGTCAATAAATTAACAAATCTAAACCAGCCAAACTAAGACACAATATACACTCTTTATTTATAATCAAGACCAAGACTCTTTGACATTGATCATTTCCAGCTCTGTATTTTTATTCTTTCATTCTGCCAGAGTAGCTCTGCATGATTCATAGTTCAAAATAGTCCCGTTTTATCTTATACTGGGCCTTGGTGCAGCCTCTTATTTCTTCCACTGTCTGAAGCAAGCTGTTTCAGCTCCCTTCCCCTTCCCTTTAGGGTGACTTTCTTCTCATTGGCTGTCTCTGCAGACAGAAGGTTTGAGCAGCAGGTGGGTGGAGCTGCTTTGCTCACAACTAGATCTGTGTGCCTGAGACGACCCTATTAGGGATGTTCACTCTGTGATATAAAGAGCCAAGAGTGGAAAAAAAACAAGCTTTTAGAGCAGTTTGATGTCTGAGCTTTTGGCTCACAGAGGGTTATTTGCACATACACTGACCTCGTTATTTTAAACTTTGGCCATGTTTAATATGGGTATTCACCAGTGTAATGGTATATATATGACAGAAAATCTGGAAAAGCACTTTAAGGTAACCTTTTCACTCATATTTTTTTAAGTTGAAACAAGTTTTAATTTGAAATATGCACAATAAAAATGTATCTACCAAACAAGCATAGTCGTGACATTAACTCGTTAGTTGACTTCTACACCTATTGAAATGATTGCAAATAAACTTCATACTTTTCAAAAATCCAGTCTCTGGTATTATTGCCTGGTATTGTTTAATGTTACTTTGACAGGCACTATTGAACTGTAATCAAACACCCCTTGATTATAGGTATCAAATGTCTGAGTCGAACTGTAATCAAGTCCCAGCTGCAGTCTGCACAGTGTTTAGCTCGGTGGCAATACGGTGCATTTTTGGTGTCTGCACATGTGTCAGATACTTGTCCTCTTTGCAGTGAAGATGCATGTCTACATCCAAGACCGTGTTTCTTTCCTGAATCGTTTTTTCAATTTTTAGAGTAAAAATATAAGCAAAGCTCCCACTTTGTGATCATGCTCTTTAACAGGAAGCTGGCTGGCTGGAATTTGAGCTTCAGCTGACCCCAAAGTGCCTCCAGATTCCCCAAGTAGAGTTGTGGGACACTGCTTGGATCTGGGCTGCTCTGCTTGTTGCCACGACCCTGACACAGATAAGAAGCTATAAAAAAAAAAATAGACTGATGTTTGGATGCACTGTAAACTCCTAAAAAGTTGCAGCTGCTCCTTTTCATCTGCCAGTGGAGTATGGATGCTCTCAGGAGTCTCTGAAGGACTGTGGAGAGTCTTGGTGGAGGTCTTCTACTATTCTGCCCACTCCTGCTGTCCTCCCTGTGTATAAGAGGAGAAAATCTATATTGGGGACGTGGCACCACTAAGAATTACCTAAACATCCACATTCCCCTCTGAAACATTCTCCCATTCTCCCCAAAGGTGATCTAGCCTCTCTAAAATGCTGAAAGGAGATCTGAGCTGAAAGGAGATCTGACCAGAAAGAAATAGCATGTCATGTACCGCTGTGTGGCAGGCAGGAGGTGGACCCAAATGCAGGACTCAGAAAACCAGGAGTAAACTCAAAACACAGCTTTAATGCTGATTATCCACAAAGTAACAAAAGTCCAAAGCATTAGCAGAACTGACACAGGGAATCCAAATACCAGGGGTCATAGAGACACACAGCTATGAGGGTGTATGATACGACCAAGAACAGAGATAAACTGAAGCCTTAAATACACACAGCAGGGTAATCCAGAGAGTGGAAACACGTGGGGAAAACAAGACACCGCTGAAACTAATCAAGGGTAACAAAACAGGGGAAGCAAAATCAAATACAACGCAGGCGAGACAAGAGACTATCAAAATAAAACAGGAAGAACAAATATCAAACACAGAGATGGAGACTTGACAGACACAGGAAACCTGGGAGGGCAGGAAAACTGAAACTCGGGGAATGTAACACTAACAAACTAGCCATAAACAGAAACTAGACAGCAAAACTTATAAGGGTCAAAAAGCAAGATTACTAAAAATAAAACTTAACCAGCAAAGAAATAAAACACAAATAATAAAGCAAACTCAAAACGCTGGGTCAAAACCCAGGACTATGACAAAGAATGTTGAAGATGAAGCTGCCAGGCAGGAGGAAAAGAGGAAGATAACACAGAGGTTCATGGATGTAGTGAAGGAGGACATCCAGAGGGTTGGTGTGGCAGAAGAGGATGCTAGAGATAGGGTGAGATGATGACAGATGATCTACTGTGGTGACCCCTAAAGAGCCAAAAGAAGAAGATTTTAAGTACTAATTTTCCATTAGATTATACTTAAAGACTTTGATTGCTATGATATGTGTAATATAGTTTTTGTCCAGGTTTCTAAATAACTCTGAATGATAGCTGGATGACTGCTGGGGTCTTTCTGCAACACAACTATTCACACCATTCACCTTTCTCATCGTTTTCTTTGTCTTTTCCTGTTCTTTGATTGTTTTTTATTTTTTGTTTTTTTGCTCGTTTAACAATTCAGGTATGCAAAAGTTACCCAAATGAAACAAATGTGAGAGGGGAAAAACACTCTTTGAGTGAACTGCTGAATCACTGACTTGAAGCATTGTTTGAATATGTAAAGATATAGCCTATACCTAATAAAACTATAGAAAATTTGGGCTCATTATGGGGGGGAATTTTGAGGCATGAAGTGGTGTTTATCAAGATATACCAGCAGATGGAAGCATAACACAGGTGACACACATCCTTATGGCTCTTACTCATATCACTTTCATTTTGCCCTCAGCCCTGTGCCTGTTAAAAACAATGACTAAGCTAAGTGATTATTTTTTAAGCAGAATGGCCTTGCTTAATGAAATGTGTAAAAACAATAAAACAGAAAAAGTAAACCAACAGAATGCAAGAATACATTAATATGTTGCTATCAGCACATTTCTGTTGACATTATATGTGTGACAGAGAGACAAATGAAGAGAGAGATTAGAGAGAGATCTGTTCTAACAGCTAACGGTAATATTTGTCCCTGCAGCCATCCTAAAGTGACTCACTGACACTGTATATACAGACCCACACATCTTTCACTGTAATGACATTCTGCACAGCATTTTCCTTTCTAGCATTTTCTTTTTCTAGCTCTTGCATATTGTATATCTCTGTGCCATCATATTGCAACATCATACTTTAGCTTCTGTATTATGCACATGTTAGACTGTATAAGGACTGGAAGCACTTGTTTCTCTTGGTCTATCTCAGTTACCAGTAAAGCCATCATAGCCTGATTAGCTTGTGTTGTTTGATGTTTTTGGCATGGTTTAATTCCCCAGCTACCCTTCAAGTTATATTTTGGTAATAGTAAATGAAAACACTAAACAGAGACACTAGTACATGAAGCATATTCACATTGTAACCAAACCTATATAAAAGAAAATAGTAAAAGTATCAGTGAACTAAAAAGTGTCCACAATGTGCAGCAGCAACACATCTCTTCCCTTCTCCTTACAAAAATATCTGATAAGACTGACACTGAATTACAGTATTTCTCATCTTGTGAGATTGATTTTAATATCAGGGGATGGAAACCCATCAGTCTTAACTTTCAGAGAACTGCCGGTTAGCGCTACAAGACCTCTGCTGCGCTTCTGGTAAGTTT
Organism: Paratilapia polleni; assembly: GCA_015106735.1. NCBI lineage: Eukaryota > Metazoa > Chordata > Actinopteri > Cichliformes > Cichlidae > Paratilapia > Paratilapia polleni. Next base: position 22,020 of record VUQI01063282.1, on the reverse strand, counting down.
CTTTCCAGTGCAATTTTTATTGTTGAAGTAAGTGAAAACACCATTCATCTGCTCTGTGTCATGACTGGAGCAAGAATTTTGTGCGTCATTCTTTCATCCACAAGCTAAGGCTCATGGTGCACCTACGCCCAGTTTACTGCAGCTGTGATGGAAGCCAGGTTGAAGTGCAGAGCGGAGGAGGAAGTCTGTACAGGCTCTCTCACTGTGGTAATGTTAAGACATATGATTGATTTTCAAACTAACTAATAAAGTACGAATTGGTTAAAGATTTCATATCAATAGCTGGCTTTTTCCCCCTCAAACCTAGAATGAATTTGACTTTTCTTCCTATGCACACACATAAATGCATACACAGATGCATCAGTCTCTGAACTACATTATTTGGACGTACATTATCACTCATCTTCTACTCACCCCTTCTTCCTCCCTTCACTGATGCTCTCTCCCTCCCCTCCCTTGCTTTGGAGCCAGATGGATTACCTCATCAATCAAAGTTCCCAGAATCACATCTTGTGCATGTGTATGTGTGTGTTCCACCACTGTAGTGTCTCTCCTCACACACACTCTTCATTTTAAGGAGGGGAAAAAAAAGATATTCAAAGAAATTTTCTGTCTCATTCACCACTCTTCATCTGCTTACACACAGGAAGCAGCTCATTTTCTTCATGCATGAAAGCCCGCTTATGATGTTTGACAAAATTATACTATCAAAATGTGAGAGTGCTCTTGTTGGTAGGTGGGACAATGGTTTTGAATTTGACAAATATATGTAGATTTCCAAACTGAGAAGTGAATTATTGCCTAATTTCTGTAAGCAACCAGGGAAGAAAAGACTACACAGTATTATTTGAATGTATTTTTTTTTAATGCTTTAAAACTATGAAAATGTGTACGCTATATAATCAAAATGGACTTAACTGTGGGTAGCTCTTGAAAAGAATCTATTTCTTTTCCCATTTTGATTGCATTCAATGCACTTCGTAAGTGTAAAAAAGCCAGACCTGCTCTTTAATGTTAGTCTACAGTGATACAAGAGCAACTAAGTCAAAATTGACCCCTTGTTTAAATCTCCTAACCCAAGAGAGGAAGTTTTACAATGTTGTACAGTCTGTGTATTTTTTTTCCCCTCCTCGAAAGAAACAATTATGGAGCGGGCAATGTTGATAACACCTAAGGAATTTGAGGCATGCACAAACAGCCCTTCCCCCATCCGCTTAGCTCTCTCTCTCCCCTTCCCCCTGCCCTCATCCCCTTCTCTCCTTTCCTCCCACTCCATCACCAGGCTTTCTTTCTGCCTCTTTACATTCAAAATCAGTTCAGATTACTTGCAGCTGGGACTTAAGGTAAAAAGCCCATTTGAAAAAAATTAATAAATAAAAAGATATTTAAAGTGATTGACAAAGAGAAACAAAAACAAATTGTGCAACAATTAGATCAGAAGAGGTCTTACAGGTAGGGTTTCTGCATTTTATCAACAAATATTTTCTCTGTGATAACCTGTTAATCACTTCCTCAGATCTTGAATTTTGAAATGTTGGAGGGTTTTTTTTTTACTGATGAGTACCAATCAAGCAACAGTGGCTGACTAGTAAAAAAAATAAAAAATAAAATAAAATAAAAAATACTTTTTTCAATTTTATTTATAGAGCAATCATCAACTCCAAAGCCCAATGAACCCTTGTAGAATTAAATATAGATCTCTCAGACAGTAGCCTTGGTTTCGTGGCTCTGTCATGAGTTTATATATAGAAAATCTAAACCCTGACTAAACTTATTAGAGAGGAAGAAAAAAGCAGAACAAAGAAATTGCAATTCACCGTGGAGCTTACAGTCTCAGTTCATTATAAAAGGAAAACTGACTTAATTTTATTTTGTTATTTATTTATTTGTATTGAGAGGCAGTGCACATCAATCATCACCACTGCAAAACTTCAAGCTAAATGATTCTCAGCTGACCCAAGGCACACGTGTTGAATTATCCATTTAAAAACTGGGCTTTACATACCTTATTATATTTTGTAATAGCTTTTATCCTTTATTTTGAAATCAACAAAATTAAATAACTTGTAATAGTCTTAAAATGAGTTTAAATTGCATGCAAAGTTGATTTAAATTTGTGTTGACATTACAGCACTAAACAGGTAGGTTTTGTGCTATGGTAAGTCAATGACAAATGAAACGGTGAGGATTTTTGTAGTCAGATGTCCATTAGCCTTTGCATTTCTTTTGTGATTTTTATTGATGAAATAGCAGCTGTGTACAGAGTTCCCGTATGTCTGAAATAGAGCCTCAGTGAAAAGGAGACAGAAGAATTGGGATATAGGACGCCATGTTTATCTATGCTAGTAGTTTAAGGATCATTATAAAAGAATAAACAAGAATAAATATAAATGAATGCACATGTGCATACATATTACATCTTACATTGAAACAAAAAGCTGTCAGTTTTGGGAGCTGCCTCGCTCCCAAAACTTCCTTTTTCACACTCTCCCTCAAAAACACATTCCAGCCACAGGGAATGCCTGACTGATTGTTTGATGAGTGTTAGGGTGTATGTGTGTGGTCTGTTCAGCAGACGTGTTAAGTAGCTATTCTCACGTGAAGCAAGCACATGCATCCATTTGTTTGTCTGCGCTTCTGATAGCACATCTTTTTATTGCTTTGAATCACTACAACAGAGATGCAGTGGCAAAATATCCAACCATTTGCTGCGTAACCAGCTGAGAATAAGCAAGATTTCAAGTGCACATGTGCAATTAATTTCATTAAGGGTTTCATTAAAACTGCAGGCTATTTTACGAGATATTGCACTTTTTATTGTTTATCTAAGTAAAAAGGAGTTTATTTCTAAAGTTACACCATTATTTCTCACACTGTTGCTGCATGAATGGTTTATGTTAAATGCAAACATATGAATAAACATAAATAATAAAAGTCACAGTTTGGGAAACCTGAGCAACGTGTATCTGCAGAGACTGCTTCTAAATGCAGAAAACTGTTTCTTTAAGTAGAGCAGGTGTTAAATGTAGGGTTTGTTCAGTCAGAAGTGCAGATTTGAAAAACAAAATCCAAGTTCACTTAGTAAGAGTGACTACTTTTCATTTTCACCCCTAACTAGCGCATACCTTACTTTCTATGTAGCGCTCAGTGGTCATTTTTGAATGACACCTTTGTCTTTTTCTTCATTTTGCCCACTTCTAGAAGTTCAGCCATGATTTTCTGCCTTTCTACCGCTGTCAGACATTTTGACCTTGAACCCCACATTGACAGTCTCCATGACCCAGACCCTTGCTCACACATGAGCTACCTGAACCCTTCTGCAGCATTCATATCCACTTTCCTCCACACACAGGCTCCCTTCCTCCCAAACAACAACCCACTTTGATGGTGGGGGTTCACCCCGACTGCATTCATGCTCTCTGTAGCAAGCAAAGGGTGGAATTTCCTAAACAGTTGCCTTTGTCCTAAATGAACTGTATACTGCAGGGGTTTCTGTGGCTTATTTCGTTATGTTTCATAATAACATTGCAAATAAAAACTATCATTAGGATAGTACACTTATTTTAGAAAACAATTTTTAAAAAAGGAACATTTTGTTAATGGAAGAATGGACTAGATGCAACTTTCGTTTTATGAAAAGAACTTTGCCCCGTGTTTCAAAACACAGAGTTTCACTCCCACTTTGAGGCCATGATAAATTAAACTCAAAAAACAGGCAATGCACCATCTCTTCTTCTCTTCCTAATACACAACATTCAGGTTATTCAGTGACACCCCAGCACACGCCTGCATACACATATAAGCACAAACACAAACACACATATGCACTTAGCTACTCTAGAGGTAATAAGTATGGATTCACAGGCTATAACACTTGGGGTGGAGGGGGTTGGGTTACTTAGCAACTAGCCTGTTGATTTCCAAACAACGTTCATGTCGTCAAAGCGGCTGGTTGTAACAGACTGAGGTTCTCCTGATGCAGCAGTCTCACTGGTGTGTTCCTAAAGGGAAATGAATGAACAGACAGAGACAAGCTGCTGAAGCCAGCGATACACAGACTAACACAAAGTGCTTATGGTTCATTTCTTAGAAATATTAACCATATCACTGTATTTGTCATTTTATTGTCCACATAGAGGACATGGAGTGCTCACAGCTGGCAGAGTGGGCAGTCTGTGGAGAAAGGAAAGCCTTCTGCTCACTAGACTATGTGCAACTTCTACAAAGTCTGCATTCTGTGCAGTGGTTTTATAAAATCTACTAAAGACAAATGATAGTAGAGGACGTTTTTTTCGTGGCTTTTATAACCTTGTCTTAAACAAAGCTAATTATAAGCAAAATGCACAGAAAATTTGGAGACCAACAGCTCCAGCTCTTTTGAACAACAGACACACAATTCTACGAGGAAGTCAGGTCTGCCTACCAGTGCAATCTGAGACTGTGTTTGTCCATCTAACACACATCTTAAAAGTCATCTTTGGTGTTCAATGTAAAAAAAAAAAATTTTTTTTTAAATCCATAAAAAACAGAAAATATACTGGTAATTTTCTGCCAGTACATTATCCGCTTTTGTTTGTTTGTTTTTCATGGAAGTTTCTGTACACGGTAAATGTAAAATTCAATGCGTGGTAAAAAAAAAATACGGAAAAACATCCAATAAAAAATTAATACAGAAGATTCCTTCATTTTAAAATGGTACATTGTACTGTATATTTATGGATTTTTTTATTTTATTTTTTATTTTTTTGCAGCATTTGTACCAGTGGCAAGACTGGAATTTGGTGTGCATGCTAGAAAAAAATACAGTTCACTCTTTTTCTGGCAAGAGAATTTGCAAACAGTCCCCACGCTTAAAAAAATACAGTGAATTAGGAATTAGAAAACATTCACAAATGTATATCAATGCACTGTCCATGATAAAACTGAGCTAATAGATTGCTAATTTTGTAACTGATGGCTACAGTATGAGATTAAAAGTAGCAGAAGAGCTTTGTTGTGTCAGTACCGATTACACTGAATGCCACTGCAATTGAGGAATCAGGTTCCAATTGCCATCTGTGTTGGAATATGACTTCCAGCCAATTGCTGGCAACAAGAGAAAGTGAAAAGGCATTTAAATATAGCAGTAGTAGATAAGAAGCCAGAGTCAGTGACAAGGCAGCCATGGATAAGATGTTAAAGGTAACTTCAGGATAACGCTCATTCACACTCCAATGTCAGATTTTTAGGTTTAGTGCCCCATGTGTGTGTCTGCTTTTTAACGGCAGTTGTCTGCAATGTTCAGAGGAAACTACAGAGCATCATTAGTGTGGCACCAGATGCATTTGACCCATTTCACTGTAATCACACCAAATCACTGGATCACACAAACGTTTACTTCAGACCATTTACAAGACTGTATCTTAAAGGAGGTTGTGCATAGCTGATGGCCCCTAAAGACGACAGCACCAGAAGTTTCCTTTTGCCAGACTCCTTGAATCTTGGGTGAAAGTGACAGACTTTGGTCATCGTTTTAATGCAACAGATGTGGCAAAATCCCATTGAGAAAGCTTTTGACACTAAGTCCAAGCTTAGTCCTAAGCAGCACTGCATAGGTGTATTCACTGTTCACAAATATCTATGCTAGTAGTACGTATTAAATACTTAATCAAGTTACAAGTAAAACAAGGGCTTCTTTTCTTTTCTTTTCTTTTTCAGATGAAAGTAGAAAATATAAGTTGATAAAATGATTCTATTTTACAGACAAAAACTGATCTAAAAATGTGTCAGTCAGTGCAAGCCATTTGGTAATGACAAATTTTGGAGTGACAGCATAAACCACAAGTTGACCATATGCCTAAAATGCTTTCCCTACAGTTGACCAAAACAGGAAGTCCTTGATTTGTATATAACATATGTATCTTAATTATTTTTTGCTTCCCTGGCCCATGAAATTATTTTCATCTTGCTTCTGATGAACTAATAACTACAATGGAGGTGGTGCTAGTGAAGGAAAACCTTAGTAATGACATTGTGATTGTGTTATGTTTTTTTGTTTTTTTAACTCCTGTGCCAGGGTAACAGTTTAAGGCTCTGTATATCTGCAAAAATAGGTTACTTTGACATTATTCATAGAAAAAAAAATCAGACATGCTTTTTTGTGGTTTGTAGGAGTAGATGTCACACATTTACAAATTTTCAAACAAGATGTTATAAAGTAGGAGCATGTTAAATCATGCAATGATCCTCAAATCTCAAGCTACTCTGAAGGCTCTGTGATATAAGCATCAGCAGTCTGGCGTTATCAGGAAAAGTTCTTTCCCTCTTGGGCAAAATAAGATTATAATAAATGGGATCTGAAGACACTCAGCAGGAGAACGGCACAGATAAAATTGATTGGAGCAATGTGAATATGTTAATGGAAAGCAGAGAACTGTAACTGTAATACAGTATGTCTTGTCATCTTTATAATGATATCCAGAGAAGACTGACTTATGTGAACTGCCTGAACTTTCAGTTTAAATTCAGTGTTTATTAGGGCCTGTATTACAAGTGTATTTAAGAAACTTTAAAGAGTACTTGCAATCAGTAAAAACAAGCATAGAGAGAAAGCGACACATGCAAAGAGAAGAGTAGTGGCAAAAACAAAGAGGGCACAAACACTTCAGTTGGGTTAAAAGGGTGGTAGAGTTGTTATACATACTAGGAATTTATTACAGCTAACAGAAATAAATGACGGTATCTGCTTTTCTACTGTGTTTTTTTTTTTGTCTTTCTGTAATGGACCTACTGCAAGACCTGAAGTTTAGCTTTTGGCCTAAATCATTAAAATATAGGAGAATAATATAGTTTGAATTATATAGGGGCTAAATATTGGGGATAAGGTACTAATTCCAAAAAAATATGTAACAGGACAAAGACAAACTAAGGGAGAGTAGACAAAAGTTAATGATATATAAATGCACCCAGAGTGAAAAAAAGGTAGTGGAGAAGAAGTACTCAGTACATCATGGGAGTCTCCCACCAGCCTGAGCCTATAACTAAGGGATGGTTCAGGGTCATCTGATCGAGCCCTAATTATAGATTGTATCAAAAAGGAAAGTTTGAAGTCTAATCTTAAAAAGTAGAGCGGGTATCTGTCTCCTAAACACAGACCGGGAGCTCTTCCACAGGAGAGGTGATAGCTGAAGGCTCTGCCTCCCATTGTACTTTTAGAAACTCTACAAACCAGCCTGCAGTCTGAGAGGGAGTGCTCTGTTGGGATTATACTGTGAGGTGTTTAAGATATGGGAATATTATGGGAGCTGATCATTCAGGACTTTGTATGTGCTCATTTTAAATTCAGTTCTGGATTTAACAGGGAGCCCATGAAGAGAAGCCAATATAGTAGAAATGTGACCTCTCATAGCCCCTGTCTGGGTTTTGGATCAAGTGAAGATTTTTCGGAGAGCTTTTAGAACAACCTGATAATAATGAATTACAATAGTCCAGCCTAGCAGTAAAATAAATAAATAAATAAATAAATAAATAAAAATACATGGACTAGTTTTTCAGCATCACTGTGAGACAGGATGTTTCTAATTTTGGCAATAATGCACAGATGAAACATGGCATTGCTAGATATGTGCATTTCCTGCATAGCCCCCAGTCATATGCTGGATCCTTAAATTATCACTTGGTCATCAAAACCTTTTTGAACCCTTCTTGTATCCGAATGCCATTAAAAGTGCATGGGATTTTTAAAGAATTGCAATATGAAGACATAATGCCTGTAACTTGATTTTAGAAGTGCTCTTTTTTTTTTTTTTTTTTTTTTTTTTTTTTTTTTTTTTTTTTTTTTTTTTTTTTTTTTTTTTTTTTTTTTTGTTTAAATCAAAATGAGATGTGAAATTAAGTCAAGGAATCTTGATTTCTTTACTCGAGGAGTAGGGAAATGAGGGGTTCAACTTCTAATTTTATTTTCAAAACTGGGCTTTAAGGTTCCCGGAGAGAGAGACAAAACCATATAAATTACGCTTATACATTTCTGTTGACTGCTGCTATGTTAATTCTAATCAGTGCTGCTAATGAGGAACAGGTTAGTTAAGTTCATTGACTAAAACCACAGGGCTGTCGAGGTTGGAGGGATGTGCGTGAAAGCAGCACTAATCAGTTCACTCAGTTCACCCGCTTTGAATGGTTTTTGGGCTGGGGGGGGGGGGCTTTTATTCTCAAGTGTAGCTGCTTCTTTGGGCTTCTGTCTCTACCTGTCGAGGAAATATCTGATAGTAGCACACAGCTGCTGAGAGACATCTAAGAGATGATAAAAGGAGTGTGTAAAGAATGGATTTGACCTCAGTGGGGGGGAATCCAATTCACTGTGCAGATCAGCGGTGTAATAGTTTCGCATTTTCCCGTAGTTTTGTATTCATTTTATTTCAAATTGTTTTCTGTTCACTTTATATTTTCTTTGTTTCTTTCACCAATGACCAAACTTGATTAAAGACTAGAACTAAGGACATTTTCAGCAAGATTCCCAGATTAAGCCTATAGTCCTAGACTACAAGAAAACTTTGTAGATCGCCAGTGAAAAAGATTTTAGATCCATAGACACGGAGCCCAAATATTTGTTTTTATTTGTCTAAGTTAGCATTGTAAGCGCACACTTTCTAAAGTTTAGCTTTATTTTTCTGTCATTCTGTGTTAAATTATAAATATTTTTCAAAACCTGTTTTAGTTCAGTTAACTGTAATAACCTTGGTCCAGATTAAGAAAGTATGAAGTTGGCATGCCAGAGTCCAGCGTGTTCAGCGTGCCATCATTCTTTCACTGCCTCAAAACAATACAAGACAGTCTTAGCTTTTGAA
>VUQI01063280.1:24437-41937 GCA_015106735.1 Paratilapia polleni | reverse complement strand
CTGTTGTAATCAAGCACATGCATAGAATAGAATAGAGTAGAAACCACACCAAGGGGACAAGGGCACTTGAAAATCATGTATTCCAATGGATTACATCTGGACATGCAATTTATAAATCCAAGCCTGGTCACATTCACAGCAGCTGTTTCCACGTTGCTTTCCACTAAAAAATGTCTAACTGAAGATCTAGTCTGAATCACTGAGAGCCTCCAGCTGTGTTTTTTTTTTCCTTCACTGGGTGTGATCTTGTTGTTTATAGAAAAAAACAATAGCTCAGTATCCACCTGAGGACCCTGCTCCATCTGTTTACTTTAGAAAGAGGGGCTTTCCAGCAGACACTTGCTGGAAAAACATGTTGCTGCTTCACCAGAGGCAAAGACACTCTTAAATGAGGTGCCAAAACAGTTTTTGCAAATAATCTGTCCTTCCTGAAAGCCTTTTCATTGATCAAAGACCAAAGTGTGCAAAATATTCCAACTGTTAAGTAGTGTTCTATTATTATTAATAGTAGTAGTATAGCATTATATTTGATATTTAAAAGTAAACATGTATGTGTAATGAAATTCGGGCATAATCTGATGGAGGATGATTTTATGTGGTGACAAAAACCATTTATAGAATACTGATGTTGTAGTGCTGTATAAGCTTGAAATATAATGAATGGATTATCAAGTCCTTTGAGGTATATAAGCATAAAGATGGAAAATTTAAAGTTAGTACAAATATTTTATCAAAACCACTTGGCTCCGCTTGAAACTAGGACAGAGTACTACTTGAATGAAGTAGCAAATCTCTGAAGTAAAGCAGACCATGTGTAATCTCCAAAGGCTGACTAATCATCCTCTAAAATAATAATTTTTTTTTTTGACCACACTCCATCCAGATAGATAAATTCTCAAAGGGATAGCACTATATTCTCCCATTTTCACTTTATTCTTTGGCCCAAAATGGGCTTGATTCATATGTATTGTGTAGTAACTCTGTTGTAAATGAGACACTGCCTCTGTCGGAATAAAGAGAGAAAAAAATCAGGTCATCTGTGCAAGTTTTTGTCTGCACCGATTAATTTAATTACTCTGTCTAATCAAAGAGTCAAATCGTAATTAAAGTCCAGTGTGACGTCCATAAAATGCTCAGGTAGAAACCCAGATTTTAAATTTGAAAGTGGAGATCCATTATCTGCTGGTGTAACTGATTTGTCAACTAATCAGTCCTGCTAGCTTTAAAGCTGCACTTATTGCAATTATTTTATTTGCTGTTTGTTTCCTATCTTGTCTCGTGAAGTACCTTGTAACTTTGTTTTGAAAGCTGCTATATAAATAAAGTTCTTCTTCTTCTTCTTCTTCTTATCATTATTATTATTATTATTATTATTGTTTGTTGATTTTTGACTACTTTGGAGCAGCACAACAAGCCTTAATGACAACATTGACATTGGTAGCTTACTGTATATCACTGATCCACCTAACATGGAATAACATTAGCATTCATGAAAATGGGTTTCTAATAATTTTTAGGTGCAATATTCAGTCTTGTTTTAATTCTGGCCGACACATTCTTATTCCTGGGTCACTTCAGTTTGGTTTCTGTTTTTTGTTTGTTTGTTTGTTTTTGTTTTTTTGTTTTTTGTATTTTCTTTTTTTTGGGGGGGGTTAGCTCATTTATGCAGAAGGTGCCCTTTGACGTCTGGGCCCTGACACACCAGGTAATGGCATGAATCACATGAGGGGGCATATTTTATCCCAAATGATATTTTAGTAAAACCTAACCAAGTAGTTTTTATTGCCTAAATCTAACAATCTCACCAGCAAGTATGAAAAAAGTTAAAGTGGAAAACTCAAAGGTTCCTGAAGATTTAAGATCTAACCTCCTAAACTGGACTTTGCGGGTCTCTAAAATGGCACCATTGTCTCTCAGTGGCATGCGTCAGGGCACCAACGCCAAAAAGTATTTTGTCCATAATGGGGAGAGGCAGGAGGTATCATGAAAACAGTAGAGTCAAGTTTATAGGCTTGACCTCAACATCAAGCACTTCACTTTTACCAGGTCATGTTTTCACCTTGCTCCTACTCTTATTTTTACTTGCTAATAATATATTTGATTAGAAAGCTGCTTTCTGAAAATCAGCATGTGCCTAATAGTTTAAAGTAATTTTAAATGAATTAAACAATGAGCAAAAGTTGTTTTTAATGTTTCGTTAATGTCAATTTTTTTTTTCAAAATGGATCAAAAGCAGGAAAAATTACAAGCCTTGCAGTCACTTTAAAGTGTCACCCTTTCAGGTTTTCCCTTCAGGTTTTATTTTATGGTTCTGGCCTTTTTAAATTCAAACTAATGTAATTTTCAGCTTTAATTACACATTTTACTTTATCACCTTACATTTTTTAAATAGTTTTTTTTTTGTTGTTTGTTTTTAAGATGCATCTTCAGCTCTGTTCCTGGGACCACAGCTTCAGTAGGGAGGTGTGAATATTTTTGTTGAAAGCAGAGAGGTGCTTGTTGGCCTTCAAAGATGCAGTGCCACGCAGTCCCCTGTGGAGTGACAGAGGATGAAAACCCCAAGTTAAGATCGGCAGTTCCGAGAGCCAAGCATCTAAAGCTGCACGCCCACAAGAAAAAGGTGCAGTGACCTCCCCTTTGCACTTCTCTCCCTGTACACTGCTGTTTATCAATGAACTGCACTGGATACTTGCAGCAGCATGGAGCTCCTAAACAGTCTGTACACAGCACCAGAAAAATGTGAGGAATCACTTGGAAATGGAGCCGATTCATGCATTCAAATTAAAAAGGCTTGGGTTCGTAAGGGTGAGACGTCACCGACAAGGCTCATGATGTCCACTTTCTCTGCAGTGTTTTGTTTTAAGCCCGAATACGGTAACACTTTACATTAAAACTCAGTAATAACATGGCAATATTGGGAGTTTTTGTTTGACAATTAAAAGTTAATTAAGTCACATTATGTAATTTATTTTAGTACTAACAAATTGACAACTTTGATATTAACAGAGGCTATAGCTGGGTGACATTTGACTGAAATTCATGCAACATGGGAAAAATGGACCAAAAATAAAGGGGGGAAAATACCTATTTGTTATTATACATTATAGTTTAATATGTTAATACCAACATATTAACATATTAAAATGCTTTTTAAAAAAAAAAAAATCAAGTAAAATAAATTTAATGAAATTATGAAAATATTTACTTGAATTTTTTTGAGTCATGCCATAAATTTAGCATCAGTTAAAACTTTTGCCAATTACACGTGGTGCCTTTTGAGCGGAACAGACCAATGCCAGGGTCCGTGACCGTAATCCAGGGCTTGTTTTTTTTTTAGAGCCAGGGATCCTCCTCATTCAGACCTGCATCTGCTTAGGGCTGCTTTGGATCGGTAATTGAAGCACACCCACTCTTTATGTAAGACCTTATCAGTGTGAGAAAAACACTGCTCTGCTCTGTGTGCGCAAACCTCAGGCGACTATTTTTAAACACTCATAGCAACCTTAATCCATCTTTAGCTGGATATGGGCTGACTTGGACATCCAAAAGATTTAAACATTACCATAACAGGCTTCTAATAAGGCTCTTGGGGATTTGAAAGGAGTATATGGCAAAGTCTAAGTTGTCTGTGTGTTAAGGGAAAATCCCATCTTTGGGTTTGGAATGAAACTCCACTCTTCGTTATAAAATTTAAAGTGCGTTAACCTTGCCAATGCAGTACTGACATGACCACAGGGAGAAACTGGGGGAAGAAAATAGAAGGGTCAAGGTACTTTTTCCACTATAAGAAAAAATCCCATTTTAAATCCCACTTGACCCTGAATGACTATAGTCAGTGAAAGTCAGTGAAATTTTAGTCTAATGCTCAGTTTTTCTTTTCAGAAAAGAAAGCATTTCATTGTCTCCATCTTTTTCCTCTCACTCTTTTTCACTCTTTTTTTTTTTTTTCAAAGCAGAAATTTTTCAGTATCACAGATGATACCAAGCTGAGATGGGTCAGATATCCACAAGACAAAAACCCGCTAGAAGTAACTCAAGCATAGGTCAGATAGGAACAAGCCTCCACTACACAATGCAGCTTATCCAACATTCCCTCATCAGTTCCACCAAGCTAAGAGTACAAGTTCACTTGTGGATGCTGTTTTTCTACCACTATTATTGCGTGATGAAGACTTTTGGTGTATTGTTCATCAAAGTGAGGTAATATTACACCAGAGAAAAAGCACTTCACCTCCCAGAACTCATCACAGTTCATTTCACAGGTAATAAAGTCTGCAGGATTCACTTCTTCATGGCAATCAATCAAAATGGAAATAAATGACTTAACTTTAAGCCACCTGACAGCCATAATCACAGCATTTCATGATATTCCCCGTTAATCTGCACTGCATGTTTTCCATCAAAACCCATTTTAGCATGGTAGAAAGCCATACCAGATTACAGTGACTGATTAACTGAGAATTTATATGACAGTGTCGATATTGACGTGATCAAAATGTCAAATATTCAAACTACAACAAGTGTCAGGAAAATAATAAATGCCATTTTCAAGACTCATAATGTGCACCTATTGGTTAATAACTGCAAAAAAATCTCACCAGTCTTTATGCTAAGCTAACCAGCTATTTAGGGTACAGATGTATGCGTGGTTACAGTCATTAAACTCTCTTCTGTAAAGCAAATAAACGTCATAATTTCAGATACTTGCTTTTCTGCTCCATTAACTTACTGAAAAGTAAGTAAATTAAAATTGCATTAAAGTAAGTTAATACAATTTTTATACCCTTTAAAGGTTTTTTTTTTTGTGTGTGTGTGTGTGTGTGTGTGTGGTTTTTTTTGGGGTTTTTTTATCAACGTGTGGTAACACCTGTGGTGCTGGGGCACTTTACCCTCTAAGAAGAGGCTCATTTCTGCTCACATCTTTATCACCATCTATGTCAAGTAGAGCTTTTCCACCCAGGCAGGTGATACATTTATGAAAGCCATTTTGAAATCCATTCTTGTCTCCCTGCCTGTTTGTCTTGCAGGTTGCGTAAGATGACCCTGCATCAGGTAGCGCACGTATGGTAGAGGGCTGAGCAGTGATGGGAAGAAATACAAAGTGAGATTTATTCTCGGCCTGATTATATATAAGGAGGGTGCTTTTATGGCCGTCCCAAGTGACACACATCTGTAATGTCACAAACCATTTTCTCTTCCATAATGGATGATTTTAATTTTAGTCTCTTGTTTGTGTTTGTTTTTTGTTTTTTTCCACTCAGGCGTGTACCCTTTTTCATCAATGTTTTTTTTTTTTTTTTTTTTTTTTTTTTTTTTTTTTTTAATTACAACCAGGACTTTTCAGTCACTTAAACAGATCTCACTACAGGTTTTCCATCTTTCTTCCAAACTTGTACAATATTATCAGTAATCACAAATCCAGTAGCCCAAAAGTCAGATTCATAATAAACTCATTGACTTCATAGGCTTTTTTTTTTTTTCTTAATTTTGGAGCAACTGAACAATTACACCAGTCAGTGCTGCTGCACGTCCTTCTTCTTTGTTAATCAACAAAAGCCCTCTGAGCTTTAAAATGATGTTTGGCAGACTTGCATCAGTGTGAAAAGGATTTGATTTGTAAGTGGAAGTGTAATGGTTTCGGCAACAGAAACACACTTCATTTATCAGCTTGATTCACTTTATTGCTAATTTTTATTTCAATTTTTTTTTTTTAAGGGAGATAATGTTTAGATAAAAAAGAAACTCTTCTGCAGGAGGGTATGAAACTGCTCATCTGTGCAAGAGAAAACAAGCCATTTTTTAAGGGGATCCAATTTAAGGGTAAAACATTGTGGGGTTTTTTTCTGTATGCAAACAACAATTGATCTAATTCTGGCTTCCTGGGAGAAAGCATGCAAATAGCAGTCAACAGCTGACGTGAATAGGAGAGAAAAATAAGTGTTTGGTTTTGGTAAACACTTTTGGATCGTTTACACACTCCACACTCCTGAAAATGAGCCAGCATATCCTCGTCCATCAGGGCTGGTCATTTCTTATGTGTTGTTTCCAAATCTTCTTAGCAATATATGCTTTAAAATGGTCTCAGTTGACCCCTTAAAAGTACACCCCCACAACGCCCACTGATTCTGCATCAGCAATACGTTATATGCATAATTTCTGTCTTTCCAAGCAGATGCCGGTGTCTTTAAATATCTTCATTTGTATTCATGTAAGTATTTCCAAAGAAATGGAAGTCAACCCTCCACCTCAGGGCAAAGAAATGAGTCAATGTTGCTGCTGCAGCTACAGTAGGAGTCGAGCAGAAACATCAACAACGCCTCACAGGCAGTTTATGCCATTAGGAACACAGTGGTGTCAGTGTTTTGGGTTTTTTTGTTTTTGGGGGGTTTTTTTGAGCACCTGTCAGTCAAAACGATTTGCAGTCACAAAAACTCTGGCAAGGAACGACTAAAAAGCCCCAGCAACGTGTTAACTGCTTACTACTGAAAGCAAAACTCATTTAATAAACCCAATCCAGCGTGGAAGTCTGAATATTCAATATTCCAAATGCATTTTTATGAAGTAAACAAGTTCTGCAGTTAGTCTTGTCCACTAGCAAAAAACACGCTGACTTCAATAGTTTCATCATCCAAATAAGCAGACTTTACCCCTTTGAGCCTTGCTGGTTGTTTGTGGAAGGTTTTTCATTCACACTATCTCTCTATCTCTCCCCCAGAGTGTCTTTTTCTCTGACAGAAATCAAACTAATGCAGCTCATACGCAGCTCCATTTAGTCATATATTTGTAACCACAGATACTAAAGCAAATAGTCAATTCTCACCATCGCTGTTTGACATTTCATAAAGTAAAACAAAACAAAAAATGCAGTTTCACTTGAATCCAGCTTCGAGTTTCAGTGACTTTGGTCTCATTGTTCCAGTCGCTTCCTGTTTGCAACATCTCAGCTCGCTGTCTCGGGAGGAGGGGGCAGATGACAGCCGTATCTGTGTTTGATCTTGAGACGAGGAAAGCCCCCTCGCTCTGTGCACAAATGGAGAGATAACTTTGTGGGCTGTGTGGATTTCAATTGCTGTAGACAGTTACTTGGTGAGTTTAAAATGCTCCGTGAGAAATTTGTCCCCGTTGGTGCTCTGTGACAGGTTGGGGTCAGGATACCCTTTCATGTTTCTATAACGGTGATTATGAGAATTTTTTCATACTGAAACCAGCACAGTGAAAATAGAACTACTGACACGTTTCATTAAAATGTATAGATATTAAGAAGTACATATTTGTATATATTGATATTTTAATCTGAGGACTAATCAATATTTATCTGATTCCATCTGAACAAAAAGAGCTTCAGCTCCAAATACAGCGTCCATTCACTATAAATGCTACATTTTACATGTATATCATGTAAAATACTGTCTGCCCGCCTTTCTCCTTTTATTTATGCAGTATTTGCTGAGCAATAATACCTGGAAGCATGTGAAATAGCTGAGACTAATATGCACAAACATTTGCTTCTAGTAGCTACACCATGCAGAATATAATGGTAATGTGATATTTAGTTTTTTTGTTATGAATTAATTTACTCCTTCCATAAATAGCTGTAATAATGGTCTTGCTTTTAAGCAGAAAATTCAGTTATTAGAGAACTGGTGAATTATCTTTTTGTTTGGCTTTTTCTAGCGGTTTGCTTAAGTATGTCAAATAGATTAATTTGCCTTAATGTCTGAATTTATTGACTACTGAGGAATACATTTAGTTTTCCACACTGGTTTCATATGAATTAAGGTGTTTTGGGGTTTGGGGGACAACGCTTTTGTCTGTCAGCAACAGAAGAAATTTGGGGCTGAATTATAGAATTATCGTAAAAATGCAACTCAAAAGATTGTTTTAATGGTCATAAAACAGAGGGGATGAAGAAAAGTTAGAACCAGGAGTATGTATCAGTATAACTTGTGTGAGGTAATTTTTCTTCAGAGTGCTTGTACAGCTGAAGAAAAAAAAAAGCGAGAGCAGTGAAGGGGAAAAGGCAGAGCAGATTTTAACTGCAACAATAAACAAACTGTATTATCATCAGTTTGCTGGAAAGATGCAAACATTTTGCTTCTGTCTTATCTTTTGCTTGTGTCCGCTGGCAACTCCTGGCATCTGTTTACGTGAGCTTTTCTCTGGGACCTGTTACAAATGCTTTAAGCTCAGCCCTGGGACTATTTTGAAGGTACTTCCAATAGTGCTGTTGTTAGGCAGTGGAAATGGGCTACCCACTTAATTCCACCTGCAGTGATATTGACAATGAGCTTAGTGTGTGTGTGTGTGTATGTGTGTGTGTGTGTGTGTGTGTCTAGTGGTGGAGGAGGTGTAAACTATATTGAGCACCTGTAATATGACCAACTGTTTTTTCCCCTCTTGTGTAGGAGGGGAAATGGAGAATATGGAGTCCAATTCAATTTATGTCCGCATCATTGTACATTAAGGTACTTGCTACCACCTCTCAGATTCTATCTCACGCACGCACGCACGCACACACGCACACACACACACACACACACACATACAGTTTTGTTCCAATTATAGCTTTGACAGCCTTCTTGGTCACAAAGTTTGGTGCCATTGGTCCATTCCCTTGGGTGTCCAAGCCAGTAATTGAAAATCAAGTACTTTGTTATGCGTGCCAATAGGGCTTGAGCCTCCTGTGCCTCTACATGCACTCACACACACACACATATTCACTAATGTGCTATTTCATTTTCTGACAAAGTCTTGTCTCTCTGACGACAAAGCTGATGATTGTGACACCTCAGACTTCAAGCCAATTCTCGTCCCTCTCTAGAGAAGAGCGACACTGTCGCTTGAGCAATGCGTTTCTCATCCACAAGTCGTTTCTGAAAAGTCACTGCTGTCAAAATCTAATTGAAACATACTGAATTTTGTTGCTATATATTGCAATTTGGATGTTTTTTAATAATTGCAGCATCTACAATTCAGAAAATACATTAACATTAAGACTTGGGGTTTGTCAAAACTGATTTTAATTCCTAGTAACCATAACTATCCATATAGGGTCCAGGATTTAGGGTTTAGTTGGATACTATCTATCATTGTGCTTTACATTTTATTACTGGCAATGGAAACTGAGTATACTTCTGTTCTCTGTGTGCTGCTGCTAAGTGAAGAAGAAAAAAATAAAATCCGTATGGACATCGCTCTAACAATATTTTATACATGTTTTTTCTATAGAGACAGAACAGAATGAAGCAAAAAAAAATCTACAGAAGGGCTTAAACTAGTCAGTGCTGGTTATTATGTGGGAATTTAAGTCACTTTTATCAGGAAAATAGTACTCTTGGTCAATGCAACTGCTATTAAAGCTGCACTGGAATTTGTTTAAAATTGTGCCTCTTTTGACTTTAATCATCAATCGTATATGATCTGGATATTTTGTTCACTCGTTTGTAGTGTCAGACAGTTTCATTTGTGTGATTATGTTTCTAACTTACAATGTCTACTGCCTCTGGCCCACGCATGAAAAGGAGATTTTGAATGATAATGAGACTTTTACCTGGATAAATAAGGATATAACAATAAAAAGTTCTTATGTATTTTTGTATCTTTTTTTTCTGTTTTGTATTGTACAGCACTTTGGTCAGCCCTGCTGCTGTTTTAAAATGTGCTTTATAAATAAATTGGTATGGTATGGTAAAATAAAAATAGTGTTTGTGGTCCTGCAATTGCAAAATCTACATTTTTTTTCCCTACATTGCTTTTGTCTTGTCTTCCTAATCTATATGGAAGAAAAGGTAATTTGGTAACCGGCTTTTGCCAAAGGCTTTGTCATTACATGAAACAATAAAACATTTAATTTGTTGTTTGTTATATTGGCTCTGGATTAACAAATCACCCCAAAAATGTTTAGTTACAATTCTAGTTCTGAATTCTTGCACCAGGAATGGCATAAAGTCACCCAACAGCAATGTGAAAGACTGGTGGAGAGCATGCCAAGACGCATGAAAGCTGTGATTGCAAATCAGGGTTATTCCACCAAATATTGATTTCTGAACACTTCCTAAGTTAAAACATTAGTAATGTGTTGTTTTAAAATGAATATGAACTTTTTGCATTATTTGAGGTCTGAAAACACTGGACCTTTTTTGGTATTTTGACCATTTTTCATTTTCTGCAAATAAATGCTCTCAATGAAAACATTTGTATTTGGAATTTGGGAGTTATGTTGTCAGTAGTTTATAGAATAAAACAAAAATGTTCATTTTACTCAAACATTTACCTATAAATAGCAAAATAGGAGAAACTGATCATTTTGGAGTGGTCTCTTAATTTTTTTCCGGAGCTGTATATGTCTCTTTGTTTAATGCAAGCAGTACTAAGAAGTGTATATTTTTTACTTTTTCCTTTACTTTCTATGTAATGCTACTTTTGACAATAATGTCTAGGAGATAAGAGAGAGTGTGTGCAGTTGTCTGCTGCTCCAACAGTAGTGGCAAACTTCAACTGAATGCAAAATACACAAGCCTTTACTTCACAAAGAATGCCCCTGTCTGAGACCATGCATTTTACATGGGTTCTCTGGGCGTGCAGAGGACAAACATGCTTGCCAGATATGGATTAAGAATATTAACAGACATGACTTTGGTCCCAGTAACAAGGGCACAGTTAGCTTTTGGTTAGTAATAGTCAATCTCATAGTGACTAGTATGCAGCTATCTAGCTTAGAAAGGTGAGAACATAGACTAAATAAAAGTAAAACACAGCCACCATGAAGTCACCAGTTGTTTGGGGAAGTCCCATCTTGAAGCCTGAGCATTTTGGCCCTTGCATCTTGGTAGTTTGAAACCATAACAGAAAGGCAGATCTGATTGAGAAACTAAGGACAATGCATGCTCATATGGTAGAGGCTTGTTAGACACAAGGTATGCCCACCCTAATGCATACCCTGTTTAATTGTCTTTTTTGACTCTAATGGGGACCATAATGAACAAAATGAACATTAGGTTATATTCAGTGAAAAGGGAAAAAGACACCGTAAACTCATCAGGAAAGTGTTTACTGACGTCAAATATCAAGTGAGAAGTAAGATCTTGTTTTCACATGTACACAATCTGAATTCTTTTTTGCGATCAGAGGAGATGCCCCCTTTTGGTTATTAGAAAGAACTGAAAGGCTTAAGGCACTTCAGGATTAGCTTCACTTCTCAGACTTGGAGGCTATTTCAAGTTTTTCTGTACAGCCTATGGGTGAAATAGGAAAGTTAGCTAAGTTAACACTGTTTAGCTAGCTACTGTAGTAGGCTAATACGCTCTCTAGGGGCTGCAGTGGTCACACAGAATAAATTAACCGCCTGCAGCACTGTCCTGCATCTTTGAGGCACTGAAAAAAAATATGAGAGTAATAGGAGTATTGTTTTCATAGTGTTAAAATTTAGTTTGAGTGAGGGTAATCATGTATACTGACAAATAATTCATATTCTTTGTGCTATTAGAAAACAAACCATTCAGCCCTGTCATGTTCTATATTATTCCTATTTTGTGCTCCCTGGCAGGAAAAGCTCTGAAACTGTCAACAACAACAATGTTCAAATCCCCTCATTGACATTGCCTTTAAAGTCTGCCTTTTTCACTTTCTCTAAGATATTCCTCAGACAGGATCACAACAGCTGAAAATGGTTCTGTTGCTCCTGTTAACTGTGCATTACCGCAGGCTCTCTTATTCTCTCCACAAAGTATCCCAATGCTTCTCCAGTCAAACTGCCACTTTAAGTTGAGCTGTAAAGCCCAAATGGCTCATTTTGTCTCCTGACAGTGCATGCAGCAGGTACAAGTGGATTTGACTAATTACAGTTAAAATGAAGTGTTGTCTGTTTATTGCACTGAGAGCTGACAGTAAAGTGGAAAAAGGAAACTGAGATTTTTCAATCTCCACAGCCAAAAGCTGCTTCTGAAGCCTGAAATACACTGGGAATCATGTTTGACAATAAAGCACCGAGTGATGCAATGCTAAAATCAAGAGCATGACATCATGCAAAGATCACTTTTGGCACTGACATGTTTCTCTTTTATCAGTTTTTTGGATTTCAAAGCAAAAAAAAAAAAAATTGGGGGGCGGGCAATAAGCAATAATGAACAAGCCAGATCCATGTTGCACCTGTCTTTTCTGGATGTTTCTTGGTGATCTCTGTGTTCTCAAACAGGTGTTGTGCAAAATATGCTGAACACCTTCTGGGAGTCAAAACCAATACATATTTGGCCTCTTCCACTCGGCTTTTCTAATTAATATCAACCTCAGTGCAGAATAGCATTTCCCCTGCCAACCTTATTATGTGTGTACAAGTGGTTCTTTGCAAGTATTGCAGATGCAAACCGCTTTATGTGAGACAAAAGAGTGTGTAACGCTGTCATTCCAAATGTGTGCAACTGCAGGTACATTAGCAATTTGTGGGGTTTTTTTGGTAGTCTCTCTGCACCAGCACTCACAGACAAGGTTTTTTCACAAGACCAGGCTCGTCTGTAATTCCCACATATACATGAAATGTGGCTTTCAATCGAAGCCGCATAACTCTTAAAGATTTGTGCACACACTCATCTCTCTGAATCTGTCCAACAAAGCAGTCAAACCTGTCAAAATGTGTTTGTCCTTTGTTTCCCAAAGAAAGTGTAGTTAATCATTATGGTAAAAAGGATCAGAGGTGCGGGGAACAAATCATTTAGCATTAATGTGTCAGCTTAGAGCATCAACACACTGAAAACATGGCAGCAAAACAAGAACTTACTGTAATCACATCCGCTTGGGGACTTCAGTCATGTCTCAGGGGCTGCTGCATGATAATGTGCAGATGTCACAGGTTCACAAGCATTCCTGGCATGAATATTCTCAAGATGCTGAAATATGAATTGGTCTGTATAGTTGTCATTGAAATTGCCAGTGAAATCCAGCATCCATAAACCCCAATTTCCACCCCTTAGCTTCTGGTTCTAGTTAGAGCCAGTGCATCACTGCTGCACTCATAAAGCAACGTTTTATGACAGAATTTATTTTTTAAGGAATTCAGCTTTAAACTTAAGGAAAATAAAACGCTGTGGATGCGCTGAAAATCTTATATTTTCAATCAGTGAAAGGAAAATTAGGATTATTATTGCATATTCCGTTTCATATAACAAGATCAAGAAAGGGAACTGTGAAAATAAAAACAGCCCCCTAAAATTCAAGTCACTCTAGTCTCAATACTTGTGTGTTAAATCAAAGCTCCCTAAGCGCTGTCCAAGGTCCTGACCGCGCGTCTGTTTAAAGGAACTCCACCACAGGAGCTGACCACAGCCACATGCATTGCCACTGCACAAATTAGCACCTCCGGTATACTCACAAGTCCTGATAACCTTCAGGTCTATGTGAGCAGGTATCATTCTCACCTTCAACTTCGTCTTCTGGCAGGTTCACCGGCGCGCTGTAGGAGAGGATGTCAGGGATGGTGCAGATCCCCCGGTACATCAACGTGGAGGTGACTGGATGCATCGGCATGGCTGCGACCTCTGGATGCCACCTGCGCCCTCGTCATACAGAAATGTCTACAGAGAGGATCCCAACTTCCCCGCACAGTCACCGAGGGAACGGAGAAGCGAGTCCATGGATGTGGGGTTGGGGGTGCGGAGGGAAAAGGTGGATTCCGCAGCGTGTCCGCCTCAGTCTTCCTTTTGGTCAATGAATGAAGAGCAACAAAATGTGGGGGGGTCTTACCTCTCTGCAGTTTTATATGTTTAGAAACAATGACACACAAAGTCATTAAAAGGAATAGCACAGAAGACCGAGAAAATGCGCACATAGATACATCACCATCAGCTCAGACAAGCTCCACATCTGAGCTAATTGGCGCGGGTTTTTTGTCTCTGCCGTAAACAACAATCGTGACAAAAATGTGGGTTACGAATCCACCGATTGCTTGCTTGTTTAGTCCCAGGGATTGTCTGCCGCGATGAAACACATGCATCCACTTGTTGGATACATGCGCTAACTTGACGCACTCCGTCCTCAGGCTCCAGCCAGGTTCACCCACGGAAACGACGCGTTAAAAATCTCTTTAAAAATGAATAACCTAAATAAAAAAAATACCTAAATGTGTGTCTTAAAAGCCCGATAAGATGGCAGGTAATGCAGCGCGCGTCCGGATCCTCACAGACAGTAATTACTCATTGGCTCTTAATTGGTCGTGAGTATTGGGCGCATTGCGATCCAGTTGTTAAGCCTTCAGTGGGGGAGCGAAGCAGTGTTTTTGTGAAAGGAAGCTCTCTGTGTGGATCAGATATGTAGTCTCTCCGCTCTCCCGTCTCACCCCCGTCACTCTGTCTCTCACATACATAGATACGCACTTACACACACTTACACACTCACAGCGTATGGACGTAGGCAATCCGACCACATAGCACACAAACACAACACACCCTCCCTGCCCTGCCGGTCTCTGTGATTTTTTTTCCGATTACTCTCACCCTGCGCATTCCGGTTAGTCGCCGACGTTACAATAAAACCATAAGTGTGATTGATTACCGCGTGTGTATGTAGGTGTATGGCTGATTTCCTCCAACCCTCGCGAAGCTGAGGGTGGGGGGGATGAACGCCTTGCAACCCCACTTACTTAAATTATAGTCCATAAGGCTGAAGGCATAGTACTTATTATGCACTTGAACCTTTGTAATGCCGCAAAACTCCAAATACAATACTGCTGATTTAGCTGCCCAGACTGCGTTCACTGTATAAAATGACCCCTGGGAGCATAAGAGTAGGAAGTAATTTATAGTTTTCAAAAGAGAAAGGGAGTTAAAAGTCAGTGTAGGTTTTCGTCTCATCATCTCCAGTTGTATGCTTAGCTGCACAACAGTGCAGAGCGACGCTTTGAAATGAACTGCTGTAGCTGCTTTCAGTTGACATGGTTCCTGGTTAAGATGCAGGGTAATGTTGATTACTACTTGATTTACTTATTGGCTTGTTTTTTTGATTTTTTGTTTTTTCGGTAGGAGAATATCTCAGGTAGGTTTCTTTCTTTCTTTCTTTCACTTCAGTGACGTGCACGTAACTTTGGGGGATTTTAGTGATTTCTGAAATGTTCTTGATTTATGGATATATTATAGCTGTTGACTATTATTATTATTGGCAAACATAAATTTGACATACTAGGTTCACAGTAACTGTTTCTTCTGTTGCTTTACTTTATCAGAGTTTCAACCAAACCCCACTGATGTATATGTTAAAATAATCACTATAATAACTGCAAAATTATTGCTGTTTTTTTTTCTTTTAAATACTCTTTTCTTCTTTTTTTCAACCCAGTGTTTACAAAGGTACATGGGTGGTAAAAATGTTCCCATTCTGACAAACTGAGCTGAAACTCAGTCCAAATAGCTGACCACAAACTGACTGCTTTGTACTAAATACTCACTTCTTGTCAGAAAGTCATTCAGGCTGAAGTATACAGTACTATCCTACATAGCACTTCAAGTGTCCAATAAAACAACAACAACACTCTAAATAGACGTGTTTGGCATTTGGCAGGGCAGTGCTGCCTTAAAGGTACTGTCAACACCAGCAACTGACAAAGAGCAAATAAATACCTACGGTATTTAACCTAGAGATGTGGCCTTAGAGAGTCCAAACAGAATGTGAACTATAAAGCAAAAAGTATCAATATTTTTCAAATGACAATGTAAAAACACTGACAAAGTGAAATTTCTCACTAATAATGAAGAACCTAAATCTAAACTAGAACCAGAATTTTCAGCTCGCCTCCACTTACTGCACTTTATTGAGTTTGATTTCATTGTGCATCTGCTTGATCTGTTACTTTCTGCTACTCATGGGGAAAAAAAGTTCTAAAAACTCACTGTACACTATAACAAACAAATAAAAACTGGTTAACATGGTGGAGAATACATACTGTAGCAGTTAAAGAGGCACTTATTTTACTCACTCAGGAGTCGGTGAACAGAGTCAGAAGAGACCTGATCAATTATAATCTGTGAAGTCCAAACTGTTTATATAACACCTTCATAAAAGTTGGAACTTCTCCAAACTCAGGCACTCCAAGTCCGCACATAAAAACATTCAAACCCCTGGCTGGCATTTTCAAATGTTTAACAGACCATTGGTCAGTCTGACAGAGTCAGCAGTGTCCAGGAACTACTGGCTGCACACAAAAGGGCACCACCAACTTTGTATCCTCGGGTGACATGTGGCACCTTTTATTTCCACAAAAACAGTCTACCTAAAGCTCCCTTGACAGGAGGAAACTTTGAAGGTCAGACCACTTTCAGATCCAATAGCCACAATGTTCTAGCTCCAATGCGTCACAGGGCTCTTTTGTCACTGAAAATGTTTAATGATTACCCCCCTATAGGCTAAGGTCGTTCAAGCTCCAGTTATACACCTTCTGGCACAAGATGTCAGTTGATCCTGCAAATCTAGCGCCCTCTCACTCTGGTCCATAAATACTGCTGTGATTGCAAACGAAAAGACGTGTAAGAAAACATTAGTTGATGAAATATCTACCTAAAACTAAAAACAAATAACAAAAACAGTGTACTGTGGAACTTTATATTCTTATTTACCATGCATTACCACGAGGGAGGTGTTTGAATATCTCCAAATATATTCCACAGCATGACAACCACCCTGAACTCTCTGTCAGCCAGTGTTATATACAGTCATGTGGAAAAGAAAGTTTTCACAGGACTCTATGCGGTCCTGTGAAAAACTAAGTACACCCCATGATTCAGTAGCTTGTAGAACCACCTTTAGCAGCAATAACTTGAAGTAATCATTTTCTGTGTGGCTTTATGAGTCTATCACATTGTTGTGGAGGAATTTTGCCCCACTTTTCATTACAACATTGCTTCATTTCATTGAGGTTTGCAGGCTTTTGTTTATGCAGAGTTCTCTTAGCGTCCTGCCACAGCATTTCAATCAGGTTGATGTCTGGACTTTGACTGGGTCATTGCACCACCTTGATTCTTTTATTTTTCAGCCATTCTGTTGTAGATTTGCTGGTGTGCTTGGGATCATTGTCCTGTTGCATGACCCAATTTGGGCCACGCTTTAGCTGTCGAACAGACGGCCTCACATTTGACTCTACAGTACTTTGGTATACAGAGGAGTTCATGGTCGACTCAAAACAAGCCCAAATCATCACCCCTCCACTTCTGTGCTTGACAGTTGGCATGAGGTGTTTATGCTGATATGATGTGTTTGGTTTTCCTGTGCATTATAGCCAAACATCTCCCCTTTGGCCTCATCTGCCCAAAGGACATTGTTCCATAAGTCTTGTGGTTTGTCCATACGCAAATTTGCAAACTTAACCCATGCTGCCATGTTCTTTTAGAGAAAAGAGGCTTTCTCTTGGGAACCCTTCCAAACAAGCCATACTTGTTCAGTCTGTTTCTAATTGTACTGTCATGAACTTTAACATTTAACATGCTAACTGAGGCCTGTAGAGTCTGAGATGTAGCACAAGCAT
>VUQI01063280.1:0-18493 GCA_015106735.1 Paratilapia polleni | reverse complement strand
CACCAGTTATCCTGAGGGCATAAAATGTTCCAGTGAAAGTCCTTAAACATGACAACACTCTGGTTTCTTAAAGGTTTCTGGTGCGTGTCATCTGCTTAGTATATTGCAGGCCCAGTTGTAGTATCATGTTATTTTAAATGTTGACATCTAAGTGATAAAATGTCATCCAGATTTCTCTAACTTGACATTATTTCCCAAATTCCTTAGGGACAAATCCTAGACCTACAAAGTGTACTTTCTCAAACTTTGCTGAAGTGTTGCAAGTATCAGTCAACTATTGAATCACCTCCTCGAGACTCCCCTCTATATGGAAATGGGGGGAAATGCAAACGTCTCCCTGGTTAAAATCAATTATTCACAGTCATCTCCAGGGATGTGGAGGCCCCGGCAGTTTCCTAAGATGATTCAAAGTGTGTGTGTGTTTGAGTACGTGAAAGGTTCAAGCTCGCCTTTATTATAATGTGAGTAACATTCAAGACGAAGAGTGTATTTGGGAAAACCCTCCCTGCCACTACCATCTCCTCCATGACTGAACCCCGCTGAGAAAATGGGCCTCTCAGACAGGTCTGCAAGAGCAGATAGGAAAAGGTTACAGTGTCTCTTCAGTGTAGAGTCTTCCCATTGCTGACAAGTTGTGAATCTTTTATAAAGAATGGTGGTGCACTGTTTCTTTGTGTGCTTTTGTTACTGGAACTGTTTCCTCTTGATCCTCCTCTTTCTCTACTATACTGTATGGCTCCATCTGGAATTATTAGCACACACCCAATGTCGTGTCAGCTGATGAGGAGAAAATTTTACTATAGTTACCGCTATACAGATGGATGACAAATTAAAGAGAAAACCTGAGCCCTCAACCTCTACACTAATGGGATCTAATGGCTTTGTATATTGTGGGGAGCTGGGGAAGCATTCTTTGGCATGGTTTAGGTCCTCTTAGAGGTAAAGATCACTTAGAATCACTGCAAATGCAATGTTTGCATTCCAGGATCACAATACCCCCAACCGAAGGGGAAGAAGATAAAAATAAGCTATACTGTGGTCTTTGTAGTTACCAGATTTCAACCCAGTTGACCACATTTGGGAGATTTTAGACAGTGCTCTCCACAGCCATTATTGAAACACCAAATAAGGGATTTTGTTTTCTTTTATATGGATGCTGGAGTGGTTAGTGTTTCGTCCCTCCAGTAGAGTTACAGAGACTTGTACAACCAAAAAAGGGGGGGCACTGAAGTTGTTTTGGTGTCACATTTTGCACCTTAACAAAGTAACTTTAACTAACTAAATGTAAGTACCACAGTTTGCATTGAATACACATCCAACTCTATGTATGCCTAATCCTAGAAAATCTGTGATATTAATACATTTTTGTGTAAATCACAATGCTGATTATAACTGCTTAATTAAATAACAAGAGGTTTATGCCAGTAGATGTGCTCAGAATAGGTGTGACACAAAGGAGATGAAAAAAGGAGGAAAACACATTAAATAATGTCTGTTTACAGATATCTGGGAAATTGACCTTGAAACTCTTCATATCTTTATTTATGTCCTTGAGATAAATTTCAGGTTAATTTGCTTCAACACAGATTAAGACTTGAAAATGAACTTAGATGGATATAGTGAGCAAATCATCTCAAAGAAATGTCCTTAAAAGAGAATTTTACAGTGTAATTAAAAAGACAATGATTTACAGTGTCTCAAATTCACCTTTTTGTTTCAAGTATAGTAGTATTTTTCATCCACTTATAGGCATCGCTTTGAGAGATAGAGACAAAAATAGTCTTCATTCAAAACTATAGTGTCACTCTCCAGTGTGAGTCAGCCAAGTGCCCTTCTTCCTATAAGTTGTCTAGTCCATTTTCCCCCTCCACATTTGATAACCACTTCGATGAGCAGTCTATCCCAACACAGCCTCTAACCAAAGACTGAGGGAACTGCTTATTATGTAAAGACACCCCACAAATTGGATAAGAAGATGAATTAAGCCAAAAAATTAAACAGAACAAAAGATGGCACATAGATGCAGTGGTTAGCAGTGTTGCCTCAAAGCAAGAAGATTCTATATTCAGCCAAGCCCTTTCTGTGTGGAGCTTACATGTTTGTATGGAGTTTGCAGGTTCTCCTTGTGCCTGCACAGGTTTCCTCTGCATAGATGTTAAGTTAATTGGTTATTCTAAGTTTGCCATACGTATAACTGTGAGCATGAATGGTTGTCTGTCTTCGTTAGCCATGGGACTGGGTCTTCTGGGTAATCTGTATGAACATTACACAAAAATATGTGATCCAGTTAGTATAATATTCCTAATCTTAATAACTTAATCAGGACATCTCTGAGGTTAGATGAAAGGAGAACAGAACAGTAAATTTTAATACAAATACATTGCAAACTTAATTGCATTCAATGCATTTTACCTCTGGGTTTAAGTAAATGTGTCCAAGAGGTACAATGCTATTTTAAAATTAACTTACAATTTTTGGTAACACTTTATAATACGACCCATGACTAAGAGCGTAATTCCCCTATAGTTAAATGGAAATTCAATGTATTTTATTTGAAGTAATGATGTAATTATAAACTTAGCACAAAAAAGTAAGGAAATTTGTGTTTGGTCAATTATTTCTTTGTTGTAACAATGCTTCTTGGCAATAAATCTCATACCGTTGGAAAGCCTGTTTATTTCCCTTTAAATGGTGCCACATTTGTAAGGAAAATGCATTTGTGGGTTGAGCAGCAGAGTTGAGTATGTGTGTTGCGCCCACGAAGAACTTGCCAATTCTTCTCTGCCAATGCCAAACAGCTTATTCTGCTATTTCTTTACTTTTTGTGCTAAGTTTATTTACCTACAAATACTTAAACGTAGGTACACTAAAAAAAAGGGTGTAACAAGTCATGTTTTTACTGGACAAAGAAATAGTTATAAGTAATTTTAAGTAGTGCATAACTTCACATATGTTACAGGAAAGGAGACACAAATTATTCTGTAAGTAATTTTAAGTAGTGCATAAGTAAGTCTAAATAGTGCATAACGTCACGTATGTTACAGAAAATAAGAAATAAGTATACTTAAGTAAATTTAAGTAGTGCACAAGTAATTTTGAGTAGTGCGTAACTTCTGGGTATTTTACAGGAAAGGAGACACAAATTTTACTGTAATTAATTTTAATTAGTGCATTAGTAATTTTAAGTAGTGCATAATTTCCTGATATTCTAGCAGAAAAACAAACAAAATTTCCCCCTCTTACACTGTAAATACGCTGTACTTTCAGGGGCACGGGCCGTATTATATAGTGTTACCCAATTTGTATATTGTATCATGTAACACAGTCGGTCAGCAAGGATGTGTATGTATGCAAACACTAATGGTAGCTAATGGGCTATCAGATATGGGTTTTTTACTTTGAAAATGCCCAGATGTTGCTCTGAAAATCTCTGTCTGCGTCTTCCTTTGTTTCTTTGCCCACAAACTCCTCCTAGACCCTCAGCAGCCAAGCTTGGCACACAGGTACATCTTTGGCCCCTGAAGGTTCTTATTTATCAGCTGCCTCACAACCACCTAGCAACAGGCTAAAATGACCCATTTTTAGGATTTATGCACCTATAACATCTTATAAAAGCGTCCTATGGTTTTACATAATTTGTTTTTTAATATTTACTTGTTTTTTTAACTTTTCTCAATGTGATTAAGTATGTCAGCTTGCCAACAGTACAAACAGGCCAAACAATACTCTAGAATGGGCATGTACTAGTGATAACAATTTGGCAGTTTCCCTACATTTATATGAGAACCTTTACCAGTGCAATATGACTTCATCCTTTTGATGAGCTTACCACCCAGAGCGTGAAGCCTGGAAACTCGACATGTGCATATGGTAAATTGTTGTGAAGTGCCACGTAATGTGTCTGAAGGTACTTCTACACTTGCTACTCCACACTCAAGTACATTTGACCCCGAAGTCTAGTATGTTTAATAAGCATGAACTATATGCCTAGCATAACAGAAGAGGTGGACGTGGTTAGATCAGGTGTGCTCAGGTGCACTACCTGCCGCTACCTTTTCAAACATTGCCCCGGCCAAATGATTGTTCTCTTCTTGCCTCAAAATCACTTAGACAGAAGTCTAGTGTTCACTATGCATTCTAATCAACAGCAGTAACAACAGTTCTGCATGATGAAGTTAGCTCTAGGAACTACATAAACTGGATTTGGGTTTGCCCTAAGCATGCTTACATATGGGACATTTGGTGCTGGTTAATACTATCAATCTCTTAAATTATTGCATGAAAACCTGATGGACTCTTAGCCTGCTTCAAAATGAAAGGGGAGAGAGGTTTTTTTAAATTAACCCAGATGAAAGGAAATTTCCAAATGAGATATTGTCTTTATTTGAGTTCAAATTATCTATGAGACTTTTGCCATTTGCTAATACTCCTTAAATTCAGCTCCTGAGAAACAGTCTTCCGCTCATCTCAATCTGATCACAGTTTAAGATCTTAAAATGCATCCGGGTTTTTTTCCCCGTCTTTCTGCACTGATCTTTATTTGTCTGAAATAATCTGCTCTTGAGATAATAGTAATATCCAAAATAAAACTTGATTGGCTTATAAATGAGCCTCCACAGTTTTTTCTCAGTGATCAACTTCAAGTGTAACTATTTTATCTCCTGTTTTTCTTGTGTTTTGCTCGTTATTCTCAAACTGAACCGGAGAATTTGTTTTACATAGATTTATTCATTTGCTCCTTATTTCTCCTAAGGGGGATTTTAGGAGAAACAGGTCAGAAAATCCCCCAAAAAAGAGATGATTTATTTCTGATTCAGAGTGAAAGAAAAGACTGTTTGCAGCAATATTTTTCTCTAGGTACAGGCAACAAATGAGGTTGAGCTTCTCCACAGACTCTAAATCAGATTTATGTTAATTTCTATGCAGCAAGCCAACAAATATCAGCCCCTTAGAGTAAGATAGGTTGTGAGTTTTATTTTTATTCCATATATTACCTAAGAGATTAAAATTTTGCTAACTCCTATGCAACATGCTAACAAGTATGTCATGGGTTGACTCATATAAAAGCCATACAAAGACTACATCAGCCTCTAGGTAGCATTAGTAAGTGGCTGGCATCATATCTGTCTAATTAAAATGCTGTAGATGGATTCAGAAGAAAATCTCCCTGACAAACTAATTTACAGGCCAAGACAATGGGTCAAAGAGAGATGCAGAGTAATAATATTCACTGTCATATTAATTGTATTCATTGGAAAATGGAAAGAGTTGCATATTGCTTTTATTTATTTATTTATTTTTAATGTTTTGGCTATTTTGGTTATCTGAGAGTACTTTTAATAAGAAAATCTTTTCAGTTTCCCATATTCTCAATCAACTTAGCTTCTCTGCTTCGCTCTCATTCAGAAATACGGTACGTGCTTATTTACAGTGTAACCCTGATGTTTATCACAGCAGTCAATAAAGCCCGACAGACACACACTTTCACTTGTGTTTGCTTGCTGTCAATCCAGTCCACTTCACCGCACTGGGCATCGTCCTGAATACCAAACCAGTGACGCTCTTCAGCTTGTTGTGTCAGTATCTTAATGGTGCATTATTACATCGCTCTATGACCAATAAGGCTAAAGAAAAGTGGATCTGAACGCTGACCTGCCATGGGCTCTTCTTTAACAGCCTTTCTTAACATTTCCCCCACCCCCTCCCTGCTCCATGAGGTAGAAGCAGGGGACCGTGACAAAAGAAATGGAAGAGAGGAATAGTAGCTGATGGTTCTGGTGCATACTAAACATATTTGTATGCAGTTCACCTGTCTGTTTCTTGTTATGGAAGAGCAGGAATTTCATGTTATGACTTAATTGCAACATTTATTTTTGAATATGTATTTTTTTTCTCATTAAAAGTAATTTTCTACTTATACTTTGTTGCTGAAAGATAGTCGTCATTAAAGTAATAAATTCATATCACTTTAAACGTGAGTAATAAAGCTGTCTGTTTCATCTTGCTAGTGTGAATTAATTGTTTTACCTGTGGCTATAAGGTGACGGTTGGAATGAATTTAGCCCAATGAGGACACATTTTTCATATTATGCTCTTTATTTGTCTAATTTTCTGTCAGAGGTGCAGCCATGATATGCTGCTTTGCAATTCTGCTACACTTAGTGAAATCTCTGGCTAGATTTCTCCAGAGTCCTGCATTACTGCATGCATACATTATGAAAATTTTGCTGTAAAATGTAAATGAGCAACATAACTCATTTAATGTCTTTCACATTCAAAAAGGCACGAGTACTATTCCATGCCTCAGATTGCCATGAGAAGACTTTCACTGCAGTGATTCTATTTTTATCTTCTTGAATTAGCTTTGTTGAATCATAATTGGTGACTTCATGGCTGAGAGGTACATAGGTGAAATCAGTCTGCTCTCGAAGACTTGTGAGATTCCTGTCAGAAGTGCAGTCAGACAAAAACAGCTGCTTCCAATCTGTTTTTTACCAATAGTGATGAAGGGCATCCCAGTGTCCTTGGTGTGGCTAGATGTGTTGCCAGTGGGCAAACTGGAGGCGATGCAAGCAGGTATGACAGACGGCTGGGAGTGCCGCCCTTATCTCCTGCTTGAATTTCAAGACTCCAAGATGCTCCATATGCAAGCACACCTCTGATGGAAGCACTTCTAACAGAGCAGTAGTTCAAAGGAGCCACTCAATAGGTCCTGTCTATCAATCTGTCCATCTTCCATCTCCAAATCTCCCCTCACAAAAGCGTTTCTTCCAGGTAACAGCTTGTGGTCGATGTTTCCCTACTGTGAAACACTCTATTTGCCTGTGACATTATGAGTATGTGCTCACAGTCAAGTATCGACACAGATGGACCCAGTGCTATTTCTTCTTCCACTGCTTGCAGCTCATTCAATCTGTCCTGGATAGTAACATGTTGTGTAACTGCGACACATTTGGCACTGCAATCATTCATTACATCATTGCCATGACTTCATGTTGCCTGTACTCTGAGGAATTTTTTTTTAAAATATATATATGTTGCTAAATTTATTAATCATATTAAAAGAGCAAAGTACATTTTAAGTATAGAATGGGGGAGGGGGGGCTTTTTTATCTTTCTGAAATGGTTTTAGAATCATGATTTGTATCATAAAACAAACCCAAAGTGCAAAAAATAAAAAAATGTGAAAAAGAAGTTTCTATGTAGTGAAAAGAACACCAGTTAATTTCCCCTGAGAACCTTCCAAAGGATCAAAGGCTACCTTCACACAAAGACAGCAGGGTGTGTCAGAGTCTTACCCCATTTATAAAATTCCAGGTCAACTCTGTTGCTTTGTTTTCTAACTTCTTTTTATTCTATCTTAGAGGTTACGGGTACCATTTGTTTCTTGCACTGCTACAGTAGCAGTCAGTTTCCTCTTTACTGACCATAGTTTTGAAGAGCAAATAAATCTTAACAAATGCTTGCGCAGACATAAACACCTGTAAAAAGGCAAATACTTGTATAGATCCTTTTCTTGTACGAATGAAATTGTCACAAGGGAAACCTCAGATAAGAGCAGAAGAGCCTTTCAGTTGTCTTCTATACAGAAGTATGACAAAGGAAAGACCTTTTACAAGGCGTCTTTACAAGGTGATGGTGAACCACAGACTGTGGACTGCAAATGGAAATTAGCTAGAACCTAAATCTGGTACAAGGCATCTTTTTTCTTATGGGTTTTTCTGTGTTTTAGTGACAAAATGCTCATATTTTGATGGATGACATAGTGAAAAGACTACTTTCTGTGTCTGTTATACCTTTAAGAAATAATAGAAATGCATTTTTTTTTAAATATGCTTTTACTCTCATCACTATTAGTGATGGCTAAGACAAGTCTTAAGCTATCTGCAACTACAATATACTTGAGTACACTGAGCTTCAATTTGATGCTTAAGGCAGCTGTTGAGCTGTTTATTATGGACACATTCACAACCACACACTTCCATTAAAGACTTGTGACACTAGAGACTCAGATATTTCTTGTTTATGAATGCTGACAGCAACAGAAAATTAGGTATCATATATTAGGGACTGTGACTTTTGTTGGATCAGTGAGAATATGTTTACATGTATTGTGTTTATACACTACATCAGTGGCTTGTCATTTCAAAAGATGGATTAAGAGACCGTAGGGGGATTGAAGGGTCCTCGTGACCTGAGAACCTTATCTAGAGCGGCTTTACAGCAGTCATGATGAGCGGGAAAGATAACAGAGCAGGAACAGTGCCAGCGTTAGCAAGGTCAGCAGAAGACTAACAGACACATCTTCAAAAGACAAACTGAACATCAGACAAACACAAACCTGTCTTTGGCAGAGGTGATAAAATAGTCCTATGTTTACTTCATCATATATATTGGACATATAGTAGCAGACAATATTTTTAATTTAGTATTATTGTTCTGAAATAATAATACTGAAACAGAGTAATTAACTGGGAAAGAAAAGAATAAACATAAATAGGTACCTACTTGAATGCACACAGTAAAACAAATTTACAGCTATACTTGATGTGATACTTCTGTTTTTCTCTTATTGGTTCTCTCTCTCTCTCTCTGTTTGTGGTGCTGCCCCGTTATTATAACCCAGCTTTGACTGTAACCAGTGAACCACAAACATTACTTGGGCCGCATACAAATATATTGTGCTAGCTGTTGAAAGGTGGTCATAAAATGAATCATAAATCATCCCTTATCTCCTGCTGATCAAATAAATCACTGTGTTATAAACAAACAAAAAAAAGGGTCACTTTTGTGTCCTTTATGGATTCCTGAGGCTTGGTGTTCATCATCATGCGATGTATTGTTTGCATTACTGAGAGCAGTGACTTCAGATGCCAGTGAGAGCTTCACAGTAAAGGAAAAGTGTGGGTTTCTGAATCTATCCTGATCCCGCTATGCTCCCTCCATGCCTCCATGTCTGTCTGTGTCATGCTGTCAAATGGGAAATGGACAGGCAGAGGCTAATGTATTACTGCCCGTGGAGAAATATCAAACTGTGTGCCCTGCGGGAGGGTAAAGAGCCTTCATTAGAGTGTAAAAAAGTACCCCTCATCTTTCCCCACACCACCATATGAAATTGGCAGTCCTCTCCATCCCTGAGTAGAGATTAGGGATTCCATTGCTGGAGGAGTCAGGTATCTGATAAGCCTTAATAATTTAGGCAGGCACCTCTGAAGTTAGATATACAGGCTTGTATGAGCAAAAGTTCCTAGTAAAAATGAGCAAGGAATAGGTTTGCCTATAAACACATTAGGGAACTGCCCCAGATATACCACATCTTGCATGTCAATAAGCAGAGATCAGTTAGAAATGTAAAAATGTTTATTAAGGTTAGCTACACATAAAGACCCCATCAGTGTGGGGCATCGTCATTAAGCATATAGGCTCATGACGATAAGACAGAAGACATGATTCCTCAGAGTCGAGTCCTCAGTCCTCAGAGTCCTCAGTTGGTAATCGAGGTGGAGATGAGGAGGAATGAATCCTTGAAGGCAACGCAAAAGCAGTTTTGTATTGCCATTACACATATTGATGGTTTTCCTAACCACAGTTGAAATGTTCTGCCTCCTAGATTTGCATGCACTTTTCTGTGCTCTTAGATTTTTGGGGCACAATTTTGTGAAAAGTGAAAACTTTCATCAGTTAGCTAACTAAAATGATGGAAGAAACTTGGAGGACAAATGCCCTTTTTGTGTAAAGGCTGAAATGTGTTAAAGCATTTTTCAAAAGCCAAAATGCTTTGCGCATACCTCACATATTGAATCAAATCATAGTGTGAAAATAATTACTAACCACAGCTGACAAAAAAAAGTAGAAAAGTAGGCCAAAATAAAAATTTTCTCTCTGAAATGTAGTGGAGATTAGGTAAAAATATTAGTAAAAGTGCTTACCTACTTCCCACCACTGGTTTTTACCACTCCGGTTAACCTTTTTTTTTCCCCGGCAGGTATGAAGCTTATACATACAGTATCATAGACGCCTAGCCCCAAACAGCCAGTAACTAGCTGGCAGACACAAAACCAGACTAAAGACAGAAGGACGCCTAAAAATGAATGTTGTTCTGTGTCTGCAGGTAGCCCAAAAGGGCACACTGGTTTAACACATTATCCTAAAACTTCCCAAAATATAGTATAGGTCCCAAAACCTGTACTGTTTTGGGACCTATACTGTTTAGCTTGTACACGTTGCCTCTTGGACAGATAACTGCTCATTTTAAAAATATTTCTTACCGTATGTATGCAGATGACACCCAGCTGTCCTGTTCTTTCTGACATAACTTGCTGATCTAAATACCTGTTTAACTGCCATCAAGTCTTGGTTAAATGCTAATTTCAACAATTAAATTCTGATTTATTGTTTTATTTGTTTTGTTTTTTTTTGTTTGGTTGATAGGTTGTACTTAAGTAGTTACTCGTGCTTAATCTCTTGAAATGTTCAAAGTTAATGAAGACAAAATCAGAAAGGGAAAATCAAAGTAGAAGACACAAATGACAAAGTTTTGTTAAGTCAAGAAGTATACTCCCAAGACAGTATTAGGTAATGAAGTTCCACCTATATTTATCCTTTTTGTCTCTGGTGTGTATCCTTGTTTGCCACAGTACACTGACAATATTGTGGTAGAAACATTCTGCAAACCTTTCACCGTATAACAAATAATTGGCAGAGTTGTGCCCATATGAATGGAATTCACGCTAGGTTCTAATCCTCTTATCTCAAAAAACACCCACTGATCGATTTTACAAGTAAGACAT
Organism: Paratilapia polleni; assembly: GCA_015106735.1. Lineage (NCBI taxonomy): Eukaryota > Metazoa > Chordata > Actinopteri > Cichliformes > Cichlidae > Paratilapia > Paratilapia polleni. The sequence continues at coordinate 7,703 of VUQI01063280.1, read as the reverse complement.
CCTGCTATACATCGGGTTATCAGGCATGTTCATGTTCCTTTTAACAACTGGAAAACATAGTTTGACCAGAGGTTTTGGCAAATGCTCTCTCTAGCTAGTAAGATGTAGTTGGTCTTAATATCATTAGAAGTAAGTGAAATGTGAAGGAGGTCATGTCAATAACTTGGCTCCAATGGGGAAAATACATTGGATCCCAATAGTGTTTACACAGGGCTTTCATCCTGCAGTCAAGTCAATTCTCCGTCTGACAAGTCACCTGACAGCTATGGTTATGGAACAACAGCCTGAGCTGGTCATGCCTAAGTGATCTTGATTGATTTGGTTCTGCCTACAGTCAATGTTTCAGTTCCGGCATCAGAGCCCGCATGTGGCAGCGCTGTCAATCACAGCTTGAGACAAGGCCTTTGCTAAGTTTGCTGCTGCAAATCAATATAACATCACAGACTGGTGTCATGGGATAAATAAAGCCCTTGTGAGGAAGGGAATGAGACAGAGGGGGATATCTTTGACGTGGTAGCTTTAGTCTAGCTGTGACAGTGATTATGTTGACATATTGGAAGATTCAGATCCACTTTCTGATATCAGAGGAAGCTTCTGGTGTTGAAAAGTTGGAGAACGGGCCAAGATTTGATACCAAGAAGGAATAATTCAAAAGTAAGTAGATGAAGTATTGATAAAGCTCCAGCATGCATCATTCAAGCAGAAGAAGCAAATGCTACAGTCATTTCTTTAGAAAGAAAACAATGACTGTGACTTGAATTTCACAAACATATATTTCTGCATATTTACAATACCGAAGTCTGAAATTTCAAATTTAATGAGGTATAAAGTGATACACAGGGCATATTGCAGAAACTACTTTGTCTTTGCTTGTATTCATTCTGATAATCAATGCACAAGTCCATTTCAATTTTAAAAAGTTGCCAGTGAAGTTTTTAGCTAAAAGCTAAGTATCTGATATGTTTGTGGTTATGAGTATGCCCAAATTCTAGGCTTCAAGATTGAAGGAATCATCAAACAATTTGTGCAGACATGCTTCTTAGTAGGTAGACTTCATTATAACTATGATCACAATCCCATTCATGAGTTGTCAGCACCTTAGATCTTTGACAGGGAGACAAAAGAACATGAAAAGTACTCTAATAACTCCAGAGGAAATTAAACAATACTTATAGGACAGAAAAATAAAACATAAGGAGGAAAAACTACACTGAGGAACATCTACAGTTTATTAATCCTAATGTAATACACCTCAAAGCACCATAATATAAGCCTCTATTTGCTGAAAAACACAAAAAAGTGACATATTGTCTCATGCATTTCACACAGTATGTGAATATGATATTACTCTTAGTGTCCTAACTAATTTCAGACTGTCCTGCTGTGAGGAACGAGAGCTAAAGGTCACACCTATAGAGTTTGCAGATTTAACAGGAGAATACCAGTGTTCAACTGTCAGCTTTCACCTATCTCCTCCTTCTGGTGCAAATTTGCAAAAGATGACTGATTTTCTTTCGACTTATTCTATTTAAAGCAAATTGGAACAAAGCACCACCATATTAGATGACTGAATTGGTAAAACCTACAATAGCTTTGGTCTTTCAATGTGATCTGTAAACTATTGGTAAAACTGGTTACTTGATGAGGAATTCTAAACTTGGAATTTTATGCTCTTTATGTTATATTAATTGTGAGCCTAACTGCTTCTGAAGTCGCTGTAGCAGCGAAGCTGATTTTTATCTACTTGAGGAGTACAGGGAAAATCAGAAGTCTAAACAAGATAAGAAGAGAGGCACTGATGCTCTTCTTCGGCTGTGAGGGTGTTATCACATGAAATCACATCTGATGGCTAGACAACTGACCCACCACACCAACATCTGTCAGTGAGATATAACGCTTTAGGAGAGCAGTCACAAATTATCTCTGGTATGAGAGTGATGCATATTATGTATTTTCTCAGTACTGTCTGATCAGGTTGAAATGTTTTTGCCTGGTATGTATGGCAGCAACCAGGATTCACCAGCTGGATCACAACAACTGCAGCCAGGCAAATGAAAAAGACACCTCTTCCAAACTCATTATGATGGGACAGCTGTTCCAGTGGGGACTTTCCAAAATCAACAATCACTTCCTGGACAGCTCCTGACAGCCACTGCTGGGTCTTGTAAGAGAGTGGAAGACACTCTGGCACTGCTTTTCCACATTCTTAACACATCTTAATTTGGCATGCTGCTGTGGTATCTGACTCATAACAGGATGTGTAGAAAGTTGGCAGTTCTTACTAATGTCTTATGGCAGTGACGGTGGGAGAAAAAACTCCTTGCAGCAAATCTGAACTGATGAGGTTCTCCGTTTGTGGTTCTGGAAGCTGGAGCGCAGTTCGTTTCTTTCTCCCTGGGGTCACCTGTGCGGCAATTAATGCACATGACCACCTATCCACCAAATGGGACGTGTATTCTACTGAGAGTTCGCCGCCTCATGTTTATTCAGTCGCCTTGCTGTCGCATGTCATGAATCAAACCATTCCTTGACAGCTAAATCTCATTAGGGGTATATTTGTTTGTGTGTATGTGTGTTTGTGTGTGTGAGAGAATGACTGACTGAGAGAAAGATAAAGGGAGAGAGTAAGAGCAGTCTGACGGGCTGGAGAGGGATGAGAAAAACTGAGATAGGGGAAGTTGCTTCCTGACAGATGTTCACCATTGCAGTTGTCCAGACCAGCCAACACAGCCTAATGGGTGATGTCCAGGTGGTCTGATCAGTCCTCAGTGGACACACATGTGGGGAACTGGGCGCACAGATGTCCAACTCCAGTTTGTGTTGATTTACACCCCAACCCAATATACACCTTTACTCCTGCATGGTTTATTGATGCACTGTTTGTGTGTGTAAATGAGGTCTTGTTTGTGCACACATTTGCTATATACAGTGTGTATTTGTACAGTGTCTGTATACACACAGAGCACGTGCAGCTGGACTGGGGAACTATTTAATGATTCAACAGTACAAACATGTTACTAGTAGTCCATGAACATTCAACAGAGCTTCACAACCAGGAAACCATGGACAATGTGTGGAGTGTCAGCAAGATTGTCAGCTAAGAAACACAATGAATGCAGTCATCAGCCTAACAGAATTACCCACAAAATGGATTTAATTAAATGAACAGGAGTCCGGCTCAGTGTGTTCCAGGTGTGGACAACTTTAATTTCAGAGAGAACAGAAAATAGCAGAAAAAGCACACTGCAAAAACAATACGCAAAGACAATGGCATGCGCTACTTAGGTAGATAGTAAGCTCAGAGGCAATTTATTTGTTTTTGTATTCATTTTCAATTACTACCTAATCATTCATGCTGGGTAGTTGTATTAACTCACCAAAACAATGCATTATAAAAAGCCACCAAAAGCAATCAAAAATGAGGGATTTTTCTGCCCAAACTTTTCAATGGAATCACACACCCATTGTACCTGCAGTATGACTAAACATGTAGCTTGTTATTCAACAAAGATTTAACTTTGTAACTATTTCCATGCTCAGAAAAACAATATGAGGAATCATATGTTCAGCTCTAAGACTGCAATGTGCTTTTGCCCAAGAGTGAACTCTTAATTTAAAAAAAATATGCAAATGTGAAGTCCTCTTTTGTTGCTGTTTAAAAGAATCACATTGTATATGACACGCCTTCACTAAAGCAGTGGGAAACACAAGAACATTATAGGGATGAAAATGTGCTTATATTTGCTTTCTAACTAAGGTTTAAGGAAGTAGAAGCACTTCTGATACCTGTAAGGATCTCTTCTATTCTAACTTGTATGCAGTGCCATAGCCAAGAAACCTGTCTTTTTGCCTCTAATATTATCTCAACAGGTGTCCCTCTATTCCCCCACTCTGCAGCCTTGTCACTAATTGTCGCTTCCTTTTTCAATGTAAACAGCCTAATATGTGATTATGCAAATATGCACTTATGAATGTGTTTGCCCTGCAACAGTGTCAGGGGTTCCTGAATTCCAGCAGTCAAGAAGGAAATGCCAGCAAATTTATCAATGTGCAGAAATAGAATTCAGCTTCAGAGGGAGGAAAGCGGTGCTTTCCGTGCTGTCACACTTCTGCCTTATTTACAGGAGACTAAATCCCTCTCTGGCTGCAGTTTAATGAGGGAAAGACTTCTTTTTTCTTTCAAATACTGACATAGAAAGTCTTTTTTGAAAGGATTTCTGAACAGATATATTGGTAGGTCTGTGCTTCAAACATAATTTTAGTTTAGTTTGTTAGGTTTTATAATTGAGTGAGACAATCTGCTGCCTGTGATGACAATATGGTCATTACTATATGAACTAATTACTGTTGTTATGTCTTGGGGCATAGCTTTAAATTGATGTTTTGTTTTGTTTTGTTTTTTAAATAAATACACATAACCTCTATTAAATGTGGCTGAGTTCCAGTGTTAATTAACTGTATTAATTTCAATACACTGCAAACCTATCCCAATTAGGATTTTGTTTAGCCTTTTTTTAAAACTAATCTTATAATTCAAGTTTTGAGGACCTGGAGAGTATAAAAATCTTTATCTGACAATAAAAATGTCATTTTGTATTTGAGACAAGCACATGTCAGGACAGCTCTCTGAATTATGTATGTAGCCTCCCACAGTTTATTCACAGTCTCCACCTCAGCCATGTAGACAGCTTCACTACCAGAGTTGTTTTTGCTTGTTATTCAAAGCTGTCTCTGATTGTCTGCACAGTTAAATTTGTGATATAGGATTTAAATTTGCAGTTGCTTAGGTATGTGGTGCACCAACTAGTCCTATTTATAACGCTAAAGGTGCAACAGGCTTTGTCCAAAACAGTCATGGGAACTGCATTCTCAAATGTTGATATTGCTCAAACTTGTAAACGACTGTGTGCAATCTATAAGAGAGTTACTATGAAAATATATTAAGTGCTGCTGCTCCTGTGAAAATCTTACATCTCCAAGCATCAGCATTTCATAAGCTAAGAAAATGGCCTTGTCTTTAGTAGTGTGATGATAATCTAACACATTTATGAATTTGTTTTTTCACCTGGGATGTAGAAGAATTTTCTCAGTGTACAGTTAGGTCCATAGGTTTTTGGACAATGGCAATTTTTGGTAATTTATGCAATGTACACAACTACAGTGGATTTTAAATTTTAAAAAATCAGTATGTGAAAGTATTGCATTAACTGTCTAGGAATTACAGTCATTTCTATACATATTCTCCCATTTTCAGAGGCTCAAAAGTAATTGGACAAACTAACAAAATTTTAAATATAAACATTATTTTTAATACTTGGATGAAAATCCTTTGCAGTCAGTGACTGTCTGAAATCTAGAACCCATAGACTTCACCAGGTGCTATGTTTCCTCTGCCTTTACTGCAGCCCACTTCAGTTCCTGCTCTTTTGTGGGTCTCTCTGCCTTCAGTTGGTCTTTAGTAACTGAAAAAAGCATGCTCTATTGGGTTGACATTAGGTGATGACTTTGTCCATTGAAGAATATCCCATTTCTTTACCTTGAGAAACTCTTGGGTTGCTTTTGCAGTATGCTTTGGGTCATTATCCATTTTCACCATCCATCAGTTGTGCAGCATTTGGTTGAATCTGAGCAGAGACTGTAGCCCTGCACACTTCAGAATTCATCCTGCTATTTCTATCAGCAGCCATATCATCAATAAACACTAGTGACCAGGTTCCAGTGGCACCCATGCCATAACACTGTGTCCACTATGTTATGGCATGGGCATGTATGGTTCGGCTCATCAGCTGTTTCTTCTCTTTCTACTTTTCTCTTCCCATCATTCTGGTACAAGTTAATCTCGGTTTCATCTATCAAAATAATCTTTTCCAGAACTGTGTAGGCTTTTTAGATGGTTTCTGGTAAAGTCTAATATGGCCTTCTTGTTCTTGAGTGTAACCAATGGTTTGCACTTTGTTGTAAAGCATTTGTATTTCCATTAATGAAGGCGTTATGAAGAGGTTTTCTTAGCAAGGGAAAGAACTCTGCGATCATCCACTTTAAGATGAGTCCACACTGGAAGTGATTCGCAGAGACCATAAAAAGTGAATTACATTTGGCAACTTCAAGCGACTGGTGCTTATTTTATGGTACTGCATTTGTGTCCGTTCACATGGGTACATGTATTTGCCTATGCAGAGCCTATGCAAAGGCATATGCAACCAGTGCAAATGTGCTTGATTGCAGTCCTCCAAGGACCCAACAGCACATAGCTTGATGTGGATGACGCTACGCATGGGTCGAATGCTGGTTGGTTGAAAAGTGAACCAGAACTGGGAAGGGAGCGACAGCAGAGTTTACTACGAACAGGAGAAGTGCGAAAAAGCATCAAAGTTAAAAAAAATACAGCATGAGAAGCACAGATGGTGGCTGCAGTGGACGCTTGTCATTGTTTTTAACACTTGGTTTCACTTCAGCTCTTTGTATGTTATAACTTCACTCTTCTCTGCGGCTGGCAAGGACCAACAACAGCACAAGCAAGAGTAGCCCACCCACCGGTTGTTTGAGCCACTTCCCCCTGGTGACAGTAAACTGCTACAACACATAGATGACGATCTCCAATGTTGTCTGTAGGCTGTGCGTAGGAGCACCGCAGAACCATGTTCGAACCATGAAATAACCACTGTCGACACGAGGTGGAGGTGACCCGAAATAAACTTTTCTCAACTTCCAGGCGAGTGATTGAAGCAACTACCAATAAGAGGGCAGGATACCACTGACTGACAAGTGACCTGGTAGTAAATGCACTAGAGGGTTATCTAGGTAACCATAGCCCAGAATGTCTGCAAGCTAGCAGCAGTCAGTATCAAAGCAGTGCATAATGAGTGAATCACTTCCAGTGTGGACACAGCTTTGGCTGTGTTCCATGATCTTCTTGGATATTTGGTGTTTGCCTATATAAACAGGTATATAAACAGAATTGTGAGTGCAAGAATGAAATTGTACTGGCTATTACGTTAATCTTTTATGTAGCCCAGTTTTTATATTGCTTATATTTTAAAGTCTAGACTCAGATGACTTAACAGTGCTTGTATATCCTTCACTATTTACACTTGGAAGTTGTGGAAGTGGTTGAGTACATCTACAGTCTAATTTTTAGGGATGAAAACTTGTATTATTTTAATTATCTGCTCAAAATAAGCTGCTACCAAGTGAATCAGAATACACAGCAGAGACCTCAAATGACATCTGCATAACAAAATGGAAAGCAAAAGCAAATAAGCCCAATTTGCAGCAAATCCCCGATTTTTTTTTTTTTTTTTCTGGAGTACTTCTCCCTAATAAATACAATTTTAAAAGAAAAGAAAAAAGAAAAACTATAAAATAAACATACACTATATTGCCAAAAGTATTCACTTGTCTGCCTTCACATGCATATGAACTTGAGTGACATCCCATTCTTAATCCATAGGGTTTAATATGATGTTGGCCCACCCTTTGCAGTTATAACACCTTCAACTCTTCTGGGAAGGCTTTCCTCAAGGTTTAGGAGTGTGTTTATGGGAATTTTTGACCATTCTTCCAGAAGCACATTTGTGAGGTCAGACACTGATGTTGGACGAGAAGGCCTGGCTCACAGTCTCCACTCCAATTCATCCCAAAGGTGTTCTGTCAGGTTGAGGTCAGGACTTTGTGCAGGCCAGTCAAGTTCTTCCACACCAAAC
>VUQI01063278.1:24655-39348 GCA_015106735.1 Paratilapia polleni | reverse complement strand
GTGAGGGGAGGGGTGGGTGGGGGGGGGGGGGGGGGGGGGGCATACAGTAATAACAGTATTATCAGTAATAAAAATCACATGTTCATAAATAGACTGAAAACACAGACAAACAAGGTTGTGTGCATTTTTGTTCAAGTCTCCTGATCTCCTCAGTAAAGAAAAAAAGTGAGAATAACTTGAGCAGACGACAACAGACAGCATTTCATGGCTCCAATTAATGCTGCAGAGTGAGTCCAACAAATAACAACAATGATAAATTCATCAAAATGCTGTTAAAAATATGACCACGATAGCAGCCAGACTCATTGTAGTCCTTTTTTCTTTTTTTTTCTTTTTTTTTTAAACTTATTCTTACTTTTCTGTGAGTCACATTAATGGCACAGCCAGTGTAGACTATTTGCATCATATTCAGACATACAATGGTCATTATTAACACCAATCACTTGCATGTATTTTACATGGCAGGTGTCACGTTGCATTTAGTATGGCATTTATATACTGTACAGTGCAGTGGCCACCAAAACTGTAATAACAACTCTTATTATAACGCATGATATAGGATACAAAATGATACATGTTTGTTCAGTTTATGTGTGCATGTTTGTGAATATACACATTTATGCAGCTTGTGTGACATGTAGATATAAATAGGGAAATTTTTTTTTTTCTGATACTATTCTGGATATTGTTCTTGCAGAGCCAAGTGAGGCAGTTAGCCATGCACAGACTTTGGAGAGCCTCCAAAGTAAATCTTTCTTCTCAAGGAAATCTATAGGATATTTTTCTGAAATACTTAAAGCCACTTCCTTTGGCTGTGTTTTCTTCTTGTGGCCACACGGTGGCACTGACAAGTAAGTAAGTGAACACTGTGGTTTGGAGGGCAGTGGCCCCCAACGAAGAATCATTGAGTCCTTTTTCTCAGATGTAACAGAGCTGATGTTACAGATAAGAGACAGAGAAAGCAAGCAAGAAGAAGAATTCGGCATTATAACTTAATATCAACAGCAAACAAAGATGCAACCAGAGTGAGGATACAAGAAGAGAAAGAGAGAGATTTGGAAATTAGAGGAGGAGTGAGATAGAAACTAATATAACTGAGAAAGTGTGGCTTTCTTCTGTCTGGCAGTGCAGTGGGGGGTGGAGGAGCCACCTGGGACTGACTGGGACTGGGTGGCTGCTTTGTGCTTGTTGTTGCTGAATTTGTCCAAAAATGAAAACGGAGAGAAGTTTGGAGTGTGCTTGAACATCTACATGCAGGACTACAGCTGAGGGTTATGTATTTGATGGGACAGCCCCAAAATACAGGTTGTTTCATGCTTATTAAATAGATCCCCTATCCCAAGTGAAACTCAGGCCAGTTGAGTGTGCGTTTGGCTTCTGTGTCCACTTTTCCCCCATTTTGTTATTGATGTTCATTCCCCTCTCATGATTCAACCTGGGGGTTGAGCTGGCTGGTGCGACTGCCCTTCATAAAACCCAACCAAACAATGCAAGGGGCCAAGGCGTCTGGTGCCACTTGATGGATGAACGGAGGGCTTTGACTGGCTGGGGGAGATCACCTGACCCAGGAACTGGCAACACTGGACACAGACATGATGCTGCAGCGTTTCTTCACCATCATGTTAATGTAGGCCCGCATGATCTTGGTGATCTCTCCAACCTAAAATGTAAAAAGGAGATTAGCGTGCACTTGTCCATTCGCATTTAAGTTGGATGGTTGTGATCATGGGCTGGAAATCTGTAACTTGGCCAAATACGAACAAAGCTAGTGGCATTCCATTAAACTTGAGCTACACTTTGTTGTTGGTGCTAAATGGCAAATGTTAGCATCTTTACACATAAACTACAGCGATGAACATGGTAAACATGGCACCTGATAAACAAGTCACAAGTACCATTATCCTGATGTAATTTGTTTTCAATCCAAAGCAAAGAAATGCCCCAAAACAAAGGCCTCTTTTCCACCCGTGTGGTGCTGGTTCCCAGTCTGCAACCAGTTCTATGCATTTTCACCCCCTTACTGCCACAACTGCTGGGCCCAAAGGTAGACCACTGATGTCAGTGGCTATGTGCGGGGCTACCATAAGATGATTCATAGAAAATTCCAATTTCCACTGTGTAATACTATATAACGTTCAGTTCTCAAACACATTGAAATACCAGGGACAGAACTGACTCCAGACCAGTACCGACACCATGTTGGTTGAAAAGTGATAAAAGCTGCTAGCATGGCTGTAGAATCTAAGTTTTGTTTAATTGAAATCATTAGTTGCAGCTCTGAAAAGTAACAAATGAATGTAATGAAAAATGAATGATGAGTTCTCACCAGTGGAGTCTCAAAGAACATCTCCCTCTCATCCACAATGATCTTGTAGGTGCATGGCTGTGAAGCTCCAAAGAAGGTGATGTGTTCGTACTGGAAGGTCTCCAGTGGTTTGGGTTCTCCTCGTTTATACACAGAGACATTGTCAGCACTCACACCCAGCCACAGATCATGAGGGAAACCTCCCTCTTTACACTAGCGAGAGAGGAGAGAAGGGAAAGAAAGGGGGTTACTTATCAGGTAATTTATTTGTACATATCCCTGAAATCCATCTTCTTATCTTTGTTTCTCACCTCCACATCAAATAGAGTAGATCCATATCCTGGCCACTCCTTAATGATGCTCATGTATTTAAGCATGGCCTGATGCTGCGGCATGCCCTGCAGACGGGTCCACTTCTCCAGTACGCTGGTCCGTGTGGCGGACGTCTCCTCCTTCACCCACATCTCCAGCATCTGCTCATCTTCCATCTGAAACGATCAGTGAATCCTCTGTTAGACTCAATCAGTCAGTCAGCGAGTCAGACAGAAATCCAGTCAGCTGGCAGGTCCATTTTTTATTTAGCATAGCAGGAGAGTGATTTTGGGGAACTTGTGGGAAGGCAGAGAGTCGTACAGATCAGTTTCACAAATAGGAATTTTAAAATTAAATGGTGTTCATTTTTCCTATGTTTCATTAATATATTTCTGACCACTTGGGACAGTACAAACAAATAAAAAAAAAACATGCTGATTGTGTTGTCTACTTCACTGCTAATATGTTAAAATTGATAACAGCAGCTTCAAGTAAAGACTTATTTTTCCTCCATCACTGACCTTCTGCTTCTTCAGTGACCCAGTCTTGAAGCTCCTTCTGAGGGTACCATCCAGGAAGCTCGGAGTCTTTCGCTTCTCTGCGCCGGTCCCAACACCACCTTGTCCTCCTGCCGTGCCTTTTCCATCTCCCGCTCCTCCGGCTCCACCTCCTCCAGCTCCACCCGCCACCCCCACGCCCGGCTTGGTAGAGTGCAGGATGCGATTGCGCAGACGCCCAATTGGATAAACGTTCCCCAGGCTCCATCCGGCTCGACCTGCCCCATCACCATGGAGATACTGAAGACGTAAAGCGGCCAGGTGCTGCAGTGTTTCCTCTGAGGCCGGGAAGTGACCGCTTATCAAAGACTCATGCGCCTATGAGAGAGAGCAAAACATTTTACGTTTTCAACACATCACACACATGTCCTAATGCATGTCTGTAACATGCATGTCTTTGGACTGCGTGAGGAAGCCAGAGTGCTCGGAGAGATAACATCCACCATGACATTATTAATGTAAGAAAGCCTAGTGTATGTGGTGTGTGTGGTCAGATTATGAAGTGTTTTCCTTGACCTCATGGTGCTTTCCATTAAAGTGAAGGAAATGTAATTTCAAAGTCAAGGAAAACATTTTTAGTTTCTTGGCCTCTTACTCTTTTATTTTGTTAAGCACTTTCCTTGTGTTTCATGTTTCTTTCTTTGTCTTTTTCACACCTTTTGTTGTTACCTGCCCCACTTTTTTTATAACCCAGCTTTTGCCTTTGGCAGTTGTCAGTTGTCCACATTAATCCCTTAGTTTTGGTTTTGGTTTTTTTTCCCTTTGAGATTAATTTGTTCTTCTGCTGGACATCTTTTTTTACTTTTACTTTTTTTAACCTTGAAGCACCTTTTCTTATTCTTCAGTATTTTTTTTTTAAAGCTCACCTTTGTTGGCTTTACCTGCTTCTTTTTGTGTGGGTGATCATTTTGAACTAAACATAGTAATTTGCAGAGTAAATCTCACCTGTTCAAACATGAACGCAAACTCCACTCCCTCTTTGGGCATGCTCTCTACATCCAAGAAACAGTACAGTTTAAAATACAGTTTCCATTCTCCTTCCTCCTCCTCTTCTTCACTGCCTGCCAATCTGAAAGCAAACACGGGATGAGTTACCACGCAGTCTACAACAAAGAAACAGCAACATGGAGACCACTATTTGTACACTGTACACAGACAAGGAGATACCTCTCGAACTTGGCCAGAACGTCTGCCACAATCACTCTGCTTTCCAGAGCTCGGTCTGTGAAGGCATTGTGTTCAAACAGAGAAAACAGGTTCTTGCTGTCCTCCATGGCCAGACCTCTGATCAGCTTCTCCACAACCTGCAGTAACAACATTCAGACAGTGGTTCGCATTCATATTCAGATTGATCGATTTGAAATTGATGTGCTTTTTCAAACAAATCAAAATTCACTTGCAAATGTGTTTTTACACATGCCCCCCCAGCTTTCCCTTTATTCTAGCTTTATTTTGTTCTTTCACTTTTGAGATCATTTGTCTCAGTAGAATGAGGAAAAAAAGGATAAGCTGGGCACATTAATGTGACACTGAGTCTCCGTACAAATGTATGGATGATGCTTCAGGTTACTCTCGATACATGGAGGGACATAAACATGATGTTATCTTTCAGGTGTGTATTTGAAGTGACGTATTTCAGTGATGAAGAAGATGTTTGTGTATGTGTTGTGTGTATGCACCTCCCCAGCGGTGGTGTGTGAGTTGATGGAGATCTTGCAGGAACCTCCTCCATGGCAGTACACAGTGGTGCTCATCTCCTGTCTCACCTGCAGGGCAGCGATCTCCTCCTGAGAGGGAACAAACTCACGAGTTTTGGTCTTCTTCAGGGATTCCCCAATGAAGCTGGCATACCGCTCGATGTCTGTGCCTGGATAACGCTCACGTATCCTGAGTTACAAAGAGACAAGACACATTTACATGCATATATTTTTAGCATGATTCATCAGAGAAATGCTATCTATATTGCGGATGCTCACCTCTTGAGGTGGAAGCGCAGGTATCTGAGGATGGCTCGACTGGGTAGGAAGGTGCAACTCATACAGGTGAGCAGATGCCAGTGTGCACGATTGGCTGGACTGTTAGGCTGAGGCACATGATTGGTCTGCTTGATCACCTGACAATAAACCTGTGCGGAAAAAAATTGAATAAGGCATAAGAAATCATAAAAGCTTAATTGATATTTGAGTGTAAATAACTGGAAAACTGTAAGAACTCTATGGGAAAGAAAAATATTAAAATTTTATACATTTTTGTAAGTAAATAAACAAAAGTACCTCATCCCTGAGAGGGCGCAGGTCCTGACAGGTCTGCAGGATGCCCTGAATGATGGGCACCGTGTCTGCCAGCGTCTCCATCTCCTGTAGTGAATTGAAAACTCGTACCGCCTCATCCTGCAGACTGGCGTAACCCTGCTGCCTTTGTACTGCATGGAAACAATAAACGCAGGTAAAAAACCATGTAGGGTATCAATTACACCAAAGACGAGAATGGTAACATCAAGAAAAATTACATTAAAGGATGACTGTGGTGCCAATGTAAGTGTTTTAGAGTATTAAACAAAAAAATAGGTCATATACTAGAACAGATTTTTTGCAACTTGATCTAGGCCAATGTGAATGTCAGTGAATCAGTGTGGCATAAAAAACAAACAGTAAAATATTGCTAAACAAAGCAAAACTTATCACTTCAGTGGAAGATGAGTGTTTTTAACACAGCTGGCTTTAGATGGAGCAGCACGGTGGTGCTGTGGTTAGCACGGTCGCTCTTTCTCGGTACAAATCTCTGAGCCTTTCTGTGTGCTACAACTCCACAGGGCCTCATTAATCTTGGGAGTGCCTCCTATGAAACAGGAAGTTGGAAAGAGTGGGAGTTCTCCTGTATCCAGAAATTCTCTGGTTTTACTCACAGCTGGTGACCTCTCCGTAAGGGAGGGGCAGTAGAGGCGCGTGCAGAGGATGCTGCGTGTATCTGAGGATGGGGTTCCTCCTGTACATCTGCTCCACTATTTCTGGGTTCACACTGTTCTCCTGAGAGGACACAATGAGGTAAAAAAAATTATCTTAAATACATATAGTAGTTGATGACTTTGAACTTCCTGTGTCTATGTGTGTGTTTTACCTTGATGTCTCTGATGAGCTGCAGAGTTGGTGTTTCTATCGGGGTTTTGCTGTCTATGACTCCCTGTGTAGCAGCTGTCCACCTCATGGCTTCATTCAGCATCTTAGTATACAGGCGGTAGGAATGCTTCCTCCCGTACACGATGATGTTCCAGTAGCCTGTAAAAAAACATCCAAACAGTATTTATTTTTTTAAAATTGCATAAAAAATATTTCCACAAACACGATAATTCAGTGGTATAAGAGTTGTATAATAAATCCCTCTAATTTAATTCAATAAAACCCAGGTAGTGGTACATTTTTCATGTCTATAATTGTAAAACAAGAAACCTGCCTCTATCCCTAACGTCCTAAGTATAATCCATGATTAAATGTGCCCTTCCTGTCAGTTCCTTTCATCTCACCTGTCTCCCTGTGCACTCGTTCATCTGGCTGAATGACAGAGCAGAGGGAGTTTAGGACCAGAGTTCCCATCTTGGTGGAGTTTTTCTCTGAGCTCTTGTAGTAATCCAGGGAGTTGTGGGTCAGAACAAACCAGCGCTTCTTCAGCTTCAGGGAGGTGCTCTTGGTGTTCGTTTTCACCTCCTTTTGGAGCCAGCCTGTAGATGATGAGCCATAAGAAGAGGGGACAGAGGCAGAAAGATGAAGAAGAATGTAGGAGATATTGTGATAACTAAACCACAAAACTGACAGGAAATTGGTGACATTTGAAAAGATATCCCGTTTTAAAAATGACAGTATGATGGTTTCTGGGAAAAATTAAATACAGATGTTTACAGTTCTTACCATCTATAAATGGCCCAATGTTAGGTGGCTTATAATATTCCCACAATTCTCAGAAAGTAATAAAATATAGAAAACACAGAGCTGCACCTAAAAGCTTGAAAATATCCAAAACCCTCACCTCTGACAAGGAATTCCTGTCCGTCTATCCTGGCGTCACCTTTGGGTTTCTGCAGCAGACTGATCCAGTGATGCATCTCCTCTGGTGTGTCGCTGTTGCAGTGGATCACACGGTTGGCCGTAATGATGACAAAAGAGTTGGGCCTGAAAACATGAAGTTCAAAAGATTCATTGTCAGATGCTGGCTTGTGAACAGTCATGTGGAAAAGAAAGCTTTCACACGATTCTATGCAGTCCTGTGAAAAACTAAACACACCCTTACTGCTTCCATAGGAATTAAGAGGGTGAGTAGCAGCCAAATGCACTTGATTAACTGATCATCAGCAAGTGTGACCACCTTTATAGAAGCAGAAGTTTGCTTCGGCTGCTCCCTTATTTCCCAAGGGGTCGCCATAGAGAATGGATCCACATGTTTATTTTGGCACAGATTTTATGCCGGATGGCTTTCCTGACACAACACCCCCATTTATCTGGGCTACACTAGCCTGTGACCACAATGATTCATTAATATAGTATCTTCAGGTCTCTTCTATAGTTGCTCATCATTGTTTTCTATTAATTCCATTATTCAGACTCCATCCATTGAGACATTTCTTTCTATAATATATATTTTTTTGTATATGAGCACAAGAGAACATCAGCAAATCTGTCTGATCAAACTTACCGATCAGGGTTGTCTGATGCACAAACTGAGTCAATCAACCCCACATCAAGAGTTCCCTGAACAAGAAAGGAGAACATTTTTAAACCTGAACCATTTTTAATAATAAACCAATCTAACTCATTACTTTTGACATTCTTATCCATATTGTTTATATGATAAAACCTATAAAACAATAATCACGTCCACTGACTTACAACATATTGCACACACACACACACACTCTGTGTGAAAAATACCTTCGGCTCAGAGTAAGCTACTGATTCGTGTTTTTAAAGACTGACCACAGCATTTTTCGGGTTGGCCTGTTCATGGGACATCTCCAGCAGCTGCTCAGGAGTGCACACTCGAACCTTACTGAGCACGTTGAACCACCCACTACACAGACAGAAAAGGATGTCATCATGTTTGAAACTTTGAATAACTCAGACAGGAATAGTAGCATTTTTCCATTTTCTGTATTGTTACTGAAGCCTCCATCCTACCTTGCATCCTCTGGCGACTCTGCAAACACTTGGTATGTCCTCTCATCTGTCACAATGTTAAGAGCATTCTCCTTTTCATGATTATCCACAATCTCCCTACAGATACATAAACAGGATATTTTATTAAGAAATTCAGGTTCTGTGTAGCACAGTGGACAAGAGAGTAAATTAAGAGGACATCTTCATCAATCTGACAAAACACTGAATGACAAGTGTGTCCCAGCTGGGATTTCCATTGTGATCTGGCCTACTTAAAGTATGTTTCTATATTTGCGTGTCTTTTTCTATTTGTTTTTTTCTTGAGCTTTGCTACCCACAAGACTCTAGAAATAAGATAAATGGTGAAGAAGACTTTGTGTGTTTTTCTAATGCTGGGGTTTTTTAGAAATCTTACTTGGCCGCTCGGATGTCAATGGTTCCCTTGAGCTTCTCCTCACTGTCGTTCTCATAGTACATTAGCTTATTGTCTCTCAGAACAAACCAGCGCATCTTCCAGTTCCTGCAGGAAAATAAGACACCATGAGAATAAAAGCTAAGATAATCCACTCTTCACAAGCTTAATTTTGACTTTCTAATTCAACAAGATCACAACAGTGTCCTCTGTCCTAAAAAGTAACTCACCAACCTTCACTCTGAGTGCATACTTTCCCTAAGTCAAATAGCAACCAAGTGAAACACCATAATGCAGACATAATAGATTGGCTTTCGGTGATTGTGTCCACTGCTGCAGAGGGTTTAATGCCTATAATTAGACAAATTTTCCAACAGCACTCTCTACAACAACTGAAGACGCATTAACCAGTTCATGCAGATAAATATGTGACTTTTAAGTTATTTACATTTAAATATTTATAGGAATGAAGCTAACAAGCACTTTGCTGTTATATGAAGATGTCATACTATCAACTTTTATAGAATTAAGAAGAAATATAAAGCATTCAGTTAGATAACTTTGCTTTTTTTAGCTCTTCTACTTGGCAGTTTTGTAGGATCTTACAAACCCAACTTTTTGACATTTTCTGAACAACTTTGTAAACTTTTCACAACATCAGATTGCCCTGGGCTATAGTTCCCACAGACATGTGCTGTAGAGTTTTTTGTTTAAAGCATGCAGGCTTCACTCAGTAATAACTACAACAACCTCCGTGAGAGAGTGGACAGTCCTCCTCCTTTCTTGTAGAGCCAGCCAGACTTCAGAGACTCTTGTTTGGACCGGAACCACATGAAGGTCTCATCCTTTAACACACACCAACGCCTCCTCCATGGGATCATCAGGCCAGCTGAGGGAGGACATGGGACATAATTACATTCATTAAACAAGGTTTGGTGGCTAGGATTCGGAGCTCTCATTGCTGCGGCCTGGGTTCACTTCCCGGTCAGGGAACTACTGTTTTGGACTGTGATGTTTGCAGACGACATTGTGATCTGTAGTGAAAGTAGGGAGCAGGTGGAAGAGAGCCTGGACAAGTGGAGGTATGCACCGAAGAGAAGAGGAAGGAAGGTCAGTAGAAGAAACACAGAATACACGTGTATGAATGAGAGGGAGACAGGTGGAAAGGTAAAGTTGCAAGGAGCAGAGGTAGTGAAGGTGGATGAGTTTAAATAGCTGGGGTCAACCATCCAAAGCAACGGACAGTGCACAAGAGAGGTGAAGAAGAGAGTGCAGGCAGGGTGGAGTGGATGGAGACAAGAGTCAGGGGTGATTTGTGACAGAAGGGTA
Source organism: Paratilapia polleni (assembly GCA_015106735.1). NCBI lineage: Eukaryota > Metazoa > Chordata > Actinopteri > Cichliformes > Cichlidae > Paratilapia > Paratilapia polleni. The sequence continues at coordinate 29,289 of VUQI01063278.1, read as the reverse complement.
GCAGCAAGAGTGAAAGGGAAGGTTTACAAGACAGTATGATGCTATGCTGCTATGATGTATGGTTTGGAGACAATGGCATTGACAAAAACCCAGAAAGCGGAGCTGGAGGTGACAAATTTTCATTGGGAGTGACCAGGATGGGTCAGTGGATATACTGGACAAAGGATGTTTAAGATGGAGCTACCAGGCAGGTGGAGGAGGACATGCAGAGGGTTGGTGTGACAGAGGAGGATGGTAAAGATAGGGTGAGATGGAGGCAGATGATTCTCTGTAGCAACCCCAAAAGGATGCAGCTGAAAGAAGAAGAAGAAAAAAACATGGTAAATTTGAAAGGTGGAAATGGAGTAAGTGATTGTGGGGCTTCATTCCAGTCAGCAGAGGTTTAAAACTGTCTTAAACCTTAGACGACGTCTAATGACAGTTAACTATGAAAGAGAAAAACTGAGCAGGCTTCATGTGTTGTTGTCACCTCTGTGTAAAATCCAATGGAGAGGACCCGCAGACTGAAGAATCTCAGCCGTCTCAGTTTACGTGCTACACATGGGCAATATACAATTTCACAAAATTAAATGTTAAAATAACACATTTTAGCCATTTTGCTTTTGGATAGAGTTGCCACATGAAAGGTTGCCTCGTGTTCCCTTTATATATTTACCTAAACTGCAATGAACAAGATATGTGGGAACCAGACAATTTCAAATTGATAGTGTTTTATAAATTATATTTCAGAAGGATTTATGCTTATCTATTTAATGATGCAAGTGTCTGTTATGTTTACATGAGAGGTTGTGAAGCATTACACAGAACCACCATCTCTTGAGAAAAGTACAAAGAAAAACAGCTATACACACCTTTCATGTACAGGTAGCCATGGAAATATGGTGGCCCATTTCCATTCAGCAAAGTCACTCTGCCATTTGTCACCTCTTCATCAGTGTCCATCATGCCATCATGTTCATCATCACTGTCTGCATACTGCAACATAACACAGTAACATTAGTGATTTACTTATACTTTTAATAATTTACTTACTTACTTTCATTGTATAATAAATGAAAAAGCATACAGCACACTATCAGTTTATCAAAATGAGTTAAAATGTACTGCATAGCTGCTCATACATATCTGCGTGCACGCTTGTGAGGATGCGTGTAAGTGTGTGTCCTCACAGAGTCAGAGCTGCCTCTGTAGGACTCAATGCTGGCATTGGTGCAGGTCGACTTCCTGGGGTGCTCCTCATCAGTCACAGCGGTGCTCCCTCTGTTGCTTCCTGACACGGAGCTATCGTCTCCGGCGGTGACAGACCCCTCTTCCTCTTCTTGGTCATAGTCTGACTCGGTGTCGGCTGGCATGCTGTAGATTGGCTCCTCGCCATCTACGAGGCTCTCCACCATACTCACTTTCCTTTCTGGCTCTTTCTTCTCCCCCTCTCCTGGTGGAGGTGGAGGAGGCACAGTGGCACCATCTCCAGGTGGCGGGAGAGGAGGAGGTGGAGGAATTCCATCCACAAGCACGCCATCTGAGGGAAGGGGAGGTGGTGCAGGGGGCACTGTTCCCTCTGCAAAAGCAGGTGGCGGAGGAGGGAGATGAGCAAATATGTCCTGATCCATAGGTGTATCCGTCTCAACAGGGGGAGGGAAGTCAGGCAGGGGGATACACTCCTCCTCAGCATGGAAACCTTCATCCACATCCTCTTCTTTGGATGCACCTCTGGCGGTACTGGCACCTTTAGGAGCCTTCACGTCTGCAGGTGGCTGAGCACCGACTGCTCCCAGTGAAGGATCGACACCTCCAAAGTTCAGGAGGTCGATGAGTTCCGTGGCCTTGCGGGATGCCTCCTTTTTCATCCGCTTGAGCTCAGCGTCTCGGCGCAGCTGCAGCTCCTGCTTGGAGGACTCACAGAGCTGCGACACTTCATCTTCCCTCTTCTTCTGCAAACGCTCAATCTCTTTCTCGAGCTGCAGGATCTCCTCCATTTGGCGAGCTTCATCCTAAAGAGCAGGAGAAAGAGATATTAAGCATAAAATATTGCTATTAATGTCAGTGAGTTGCAACATTTCAGTTTAAGCTGAAGATGCAACACTTGCCTCTGATGATTTTACCTTTTTCTCCTCTCCCTCATTCACTCCCTCCTTCTCCCCTTCACCTATCGTTTCCTTCTTCTCTTCTTCCTCCTGCTTCTTTTGCTCTTCCTCCCTCTTCTTCTTTTCCTCTTTCAGTTTTCGAACGTGAGCGCGTGCCACCTGTCCTCGTCGGTGTTTCTGCAGCACCACCACTGCCTTGCGTTGCTTCACAAACCTCATGCGCTGGATGTGCCTTCGGAGATGTTTCTGGAGGGTGATGACGTTTGCACGTGCACGTTTGAAATGCTTCCTGTGAATGAAATGAAAAACTTAAAAGCAGCACACATACCTGGAGTGGGTTTTGCAGGCCTTCAACCTGATCCCTTAAACATGAATTCATATCAGGAGATTCTTACTTAGCAGAGAAAGTGAGTAGGTGGGCTCGGATTATCATGGCAGCTTGGCGCCGGACTTCATCTCTGTCTTTCTCTAAACGCTGCTCCAAAGACTCTTTCATAAACACCTACAAAGCAAAGTTAACAGGAGGTGAAAGCAGTTTTGTCATGATCTTGGGTTCTGAACTCTGCTTTGTGTTTTTTGAACTTTAAATTCATGTTTACCATTAAATACTCTCTGTTTGGTTAGTTTTATGGTTTAGAATTCTTATTGAGAGGTTTAGGTTTTCTGTACTTCTGTAACTATGAGTTTCCTTTGTTTTTTGATTCATGTTTTCTTGCCTCAGCCTTTGTTCATTTTATTATTTCTAGTTTTGTATTATTTCTAGTTAATCCCATTATTCCTTAGTTTTCCTGGGTTTTTGAATTCCTCTGCATTTTGTATTAGGTTGTTATCACTCTGTTTAGTCTTAGCATTTAGTGTTACTTTGTATTCTGGTTTCTGTTAGTGTTAGAGATGTGTTTATATTTGATTCTTGTGTTTTAGTTTAGTCCTGCCTCCCTTATGTCATCTTGTATCTTGTTGTATAGTCTTTGTGTCTGTGGTAGAGGTTCTGTTACTTCCTGCGTTATTTTATTATAGTCATGTGTCCCTTGTGCCTCATTTTTAGTTTTTCTTCCTGTCTCGTTACCTTGATTTAGTTTAGGTGTGTTTAGCTCACCAGGTGTTTCCACTCTCCCTGATTGCCTCGTGTGTATTTAGAGTCTCAGTCCCCCTTCAGTCTTTGTCAGTGCGTCTGTTTATCATCCTCATGTTCCCTGTCTGTTGTTGGAGTGCCTTTATGGTTTGCCTTGTGGACTCTGTATTCTTAGACTACTAATCCACCCTTATTAAAGGTGTGTTTTAAGTTACTTTGCTTGTTTTGAGTCCTTGCATTCGATTCCTTTTGTCCTGCACACCATGACAGTCTGTGACAAGTTCATAGCAAGCCTTTTAAACAACCTTGAAGAATGCTGATGAATGATATCTGGTGGTGTACAAAACCTTGGCATTTTGAGGTCTGAATGGGGCGTTGTCAACAGTTTACCTTAGTCTTGCCTAACTGCCACTCCTTCTTGGTCTTGTCATATTTGGTTAGCAGGTCTGTGCTCCTCTTCTTATCATCTCCTGCTGTCGGTACCTTTTCTTTCAGAATGATCTTATAGCTGTCACAAAAACACAATGTGAAAGAAAACAACAGAGATCTCAGCAGTACATCTCAAAGAAAGTGAGATATGTAAATGCAGATTTAGAGATCCTTACCGAGAGAAGAAGTCTTTGAAAGTTCTACGAACAGGGAAGCCAGCACGACGGATCTTCACGGTCTCCAACATCCCAGAATACCTCAGCTGGTTCAGGACGACCTCCGGGTCAAACACATTTGGAGTCTAAAAGGATAATAGTAACATGAAACTGATATCTTTTGAGCTAATATAGAATAATGGTCTCAGATAGTGATATTGATGTGAATCTGTGAATAGATAGAGGTATTAGAAACAAACGGACCTTTTCCATGTTGGGCTTAATGCAGCGAATGAAGAAAGGATTGGAAACACTGAGAGTGGCCATAAGAGCATGAAGAGAGTCCTAAAGAGATTAAGAAAAAAGTAAATTGCTACATCTTTTTTCCATATGGAATTATATTAAATTACCACACCTCTAACAAAACAACCATACCAAAAATAAGAAACCATAAAAAGAACTGACAGATTAATTGATAATGAAAAGAACTGTGTATGCAGTCCCAGACACTTTCTTTCATATATAACAATTCTCTCAGCTAAAGACCAGTGGTTATGAGATAGCTAGTTACATATTAATCTATAACTTTATCTATTAAATTTACATGTATCACTTACCCTGAATTGGGAGCTGACTGTAGGCTTGCGTCGGGCTGTTCCCATCTTCTCCTCATTGTTCCTGCTGCCAACCTTCTCAAACAAGTCGTAGATGAAGTCCAGTCTGTGAAACAACAGAAATACAAAGGATGAAACACCAGCATCTTCTAAGTTATGTTAGAAAATATTTGGTACATCAAGATAAAAATAAGCAGTGCTGAGGTAAAAAAAAAAAAAAAAAAAAAAAAACAAAAAATAATAAAAAAAAAAAAAAAAAATTTTCATTTTTTTTTAAATT
>VUQI01063278.1:14372-24635 GCA_015106735.1 Paratilapia polleni | reverse complement strand
TGTGAAAAAAATATGTGAAAAAAAAAAAAAAAAAAAGGAGGGGAGACAAAAAAAAAAAAAAAAAAAACAGAAGCAAAAATCAGTAAAAATAAATAAATAAATTTTCCACTCTGTCTGCAACTCCCATAATTTTACTTCCAGGTGAGTTTTTATACCTTTTAAACTGTTAAATTGACAGTTTCAAAGCCCAGTCTCAGTTTCAGAAACTGATATTCTGTTATTTTGTATAATAACAGAATATGATTGTAGTCATTGTAATATGTAGGATGAACTTGTATCAGTAATTCATATCAGCTCAAAAACCAAGCAAACCAAAGATAGATTTACCTGTTAAATCATGCTATCTTGATGACAGACACTAACCTAGTGTTAACATGTACAACCCCATGACTCATTAGAGTCCTAATTAACCATTCCTGTCATATCTAGATAAACTACCTGCTGTCCTTGAGCATGTTCAGGATGTCATCTCTGAAGGTGTCTCTGTTCTTCTCCAAGATTCCTCTAACATCATACAGGACCTGTTCGAGACAGGTATCATAAACTACCCAGACTTCACAACATATACAATATATTGGCATGAAGTGGCTCAGTTATATATAACTCACCTCTCCCGCATAATGTTTGATACCAAACTGATGATCAGCAAGTCTGGGCTTAACATAGTAAGGGTTTGTCTGCAGAAAACAGAAGCAGGTCATGTGACATTTCACAGCAGCTCAACATTTTGTGAATTATGCATAAAGGCCATTAGTAAATGTGTAAACAACTCACAGAGTGTCTGCTGTGCAACTTCTCCAGCAGAGTGAAGTCTGTTCCTTTGGGGAATCTGCTCTCTTCATTCACTAGTGCCAACAAGCCCAGTTTCTAGGAGAGGGAGAGAAAAAAATAGTGTTATTGCATCAGCTTTATAAAATCAGCACCACTTTCTAAGACATCAACCCCAAAAATATTCGATTTTCAGAAAGCATCTGAAGGAAGCATCCAAACTGGTCTTAACTGATGGGGAAGTACTGCAGTTTTTATTTCAATTCACTTCAACCCAGCTCTGACTGAGAAAACATCATTTTTTATCGTCCATATAACTCAGACAAAAAGAAGACCTTTTGGTTTCCTTCCTCTCTTCTTTAAAAAATAACATCTTCATTACATTTATGTTATAAGTTATGGCAAAAATATTTCTTACCTTCTCTATGAGGTCAAGACATTCTGCATTGTCCATCCAGTCAATTGCTTCCCACTGAACACCTTCCCTGTGGAAAGTAAAACCAAATATTTATACAAGGGAAAAAATGGTAGTACTTCAGACTCTAATTTTCCTCTTATGTTTCCTTTTCCTTAGGTCCACTTCACAATTTGAGAAACATGCACGTTATTCCATATTCACATCTGTACCTGTTGTACTCCAGCTGCTCCAGAGAGAAGATGTGCTTGTTGAAGTACTCCTGAAGCTTCTCGTTGGCATAGTTGATGTTAAACTGCTCGAACCGGTTGACCTGCAGGGTTACAGAGGCACAGACTGTATCTTACACACATGTCATGGTTCTGTGAAGTGAAACAAGCTCATCTTAGTCCAGATCTTCTGGGTCAGGGAGCCTAAAAATAGTGATCCTGGATAACCACAATCACAAAGCTGGTTATCAATCTCTCAGCTAACTGTGTTTTTCAATACAGCTATGAACGTGTTTACAATGAGAAGCTGAGATTTATTTTTAGTTTTTATTTTAAGTATTTAAAGATAATCAGAACTATGATGTGACACCCACAGAGATATCAAAAATATATGTATAGAAATGATTATATAGGCCATGTTCCAGTATTGTCAGGGGAAAAAAAGCTTATTTAAGTTCTTCTTCTTTTCAGTAGTGTCATTTTGATGCTTTACTGTATAATGATGAACAAGTCATTGTGAACAAGTAACACATTTTTTAATCTGTTAAAAGTAAACCAAGCAGAAAGGAACCCCATGCCCTCTACCTCTGCTTTCTCTTCCTCTCTCTTTCTCTGAGTGTTTGACTACAGGGGTCTGGCTGCTGGCTGCCAGACCCTAGAAGTAACATTCTCCAACTCCACCATGCTGCCATAGACTTCCAGTTAGTCTCATTCAAGCCTTCTTTGCAACCTGTATGTTAAAATGCTTTCTAGTCTCCACCAATCAGACTGCAGACACAAATCCACTCCTACTTTGGTCCTATGTTGCTTGTCTGGTTCTGCAGCTTTCCCTCATTTGGCTTCCCTTCAGTCGTCTCCCTGGCTCGGCTCAGATCCTCTCAGTCCACTCCTGTGGTCAATACTGAAGCTGCCAGCTCCATCTTATTTACCTCCTGCCTCTCTGCCTTTGCACACCACTGGTCTAAAGAGACTCAATAAATACTTTTCCAAATTCTTAAGTTTTATTAATAAATTATTCTTTGTTACACCTGGTCTCTGATTTCTGTGTTCTTCATTTAGGTTCTAGTGAAAATCTCTGATCTTTTTATTAAAAAAAAAAAAAAAGAAAGCTAGTAAGCTTTTTAATTTGTCCTAGTCAGAATCCTGTAAGAATGATAACTCAGTGTTTCAGTGAAGTGATTAGTCAGTAGTAAGAAACTCACTAATCTTGCTTAGTAACAGGATGAGTGGCAGCTGGCAGCTTAGGGAGCAGAGGAGAGAATTCATGACCCCACAGTCAAAAATATGCAAACCACAGGAAAGGTCACAGCTCTCACCTCAAAGTTCTCAAAGCCAAAGATGTCAAGGATGCCGATGGATTTGAAGTTTTCCTTCCCTTTGATCTTCTGATTAATCTTGAGGATGATCCAGGAAAAACACTGGGAATATAGCGCCATGGCAACAGAGTCCCGGGAATCAATAGCCTGCAGCAATGAGAGGAAAACCCAAGGGAGGGTTAGAACGAGTGTGGGACTGTGCCAGGAATAGGCAAAACAAGAAGGGGCAAATTAAAATGTGTGTGTATATGTATGAGTGTATGTTGACCTGCTCAATAGTAAGTGGGGAACAGATTTCCTCTCCTCTGAGGATTATGGAGCGCTGAGTCAGGACTTCAGACAGCTGGAAGGCATCCAGGCCCAACAGCTCGCTGGCATTAGTGACCACTGGAAACATGGACAAAGATGTATAATACTTCTGCAATACATCTACCTCAGTTTTTATATCATCTAACTCATTTTACACAAGCAGCACCCTGACCTTGCTTGGTGGTGATCTGAGCTCCTCCTGCAGTCATGAACTCAGTGTTGCCAAGTTGTAAGACCCCTGACAGCAGCTTAAACATGTCTCTGATCTCCTCCTCCGTAAACTGTAAAACCTTCAGTGCCTCCTGTGCAAAGACAAGCACAGGGAAAGAGATTATGAACACTTATTTTGCTCAGAGCCAAAGGTTCAGTCATAACATCTACATCACAGTAAAAAGGTTTGATAAATTGATCCAAGGGCATCAATCCTATTAATTACGTTTCATCTCATTCCCTTTGGAGTATCGTCTCCCTGCTACTTTTGTCGCTATACAGTGGAGGAAATAATTATTTGATCCCCTGCTGAATTTGTAAGTTTGCTCACTTACAGAGAAATTAACAGTCTCTAATTTTTATGGTAGTTTAATTTTAATGGAGAGAGAGAGAGTATCAACCAAAAATCCAGGAAAAACACATTATATAAAAGTTATAAATTGATTTGCATGTCATTCAGTGAAATAAGTATTTGATCCCCTACAAACCAGCCAGAATTCTGGCTCCCACGGGTTGGCTGTGTGCCCATGTGACACACAGATTACAATCAATCAATCAATCAATTACAGATACTCCTGATCGTAACTCGTTATGTATATAAAGCACACCTGCTCACAGAATCAATTTCTTCCATTCCAACCTCTCCACCACCATGAGCAAGACCAAAGAGCTGTCAAAGGACGTCAAGTACAAGACCGTAGACCTGCACAAGGCTGGGATGGGTTACAAGACCACCAGCAAGAAGCTTGGTGAGAAGATGACAACTGTTGGTGTGATTATTCGGAAATGGAAGACACATAAAATGACCATCAGTCGCCCTCAGTCTGGAGCTCCATGCAAGATCTTGCCTCATGGGGTGAGGATGATCATGAAAGGTGGGGGATCAGCCCAAAACTACAGGGGAAGAGCTTGTTAATGTTCTGAAGGCAGTTGGCACACAGTCACCAAGAACACAATACCACTGGATTGAAATCTTGCAGCGCCCGCAAGGTCCCCCTGCTCAAGAAGGCACATGTACAGGTCTGTCTTAAGTTTGCCAGTGAACATCTAAATGATTCAGAGAAGGCTTGGGAGAAAGTGCTGTGGTCAGATGAAACCTAAATCGAGCCCCTTTGCATCAACTCGACCCGCTGTGTTTGGAGGAAGAGAAATGCTGAATATAACCCAAAGAACACCATCCTCACAGTCAAGCACAGAGGTGGAAACATTATGCTTTGGGGCTATTTTTCTGCTAAGGGTACAGGACGACTTCACTGCCTTGATCGGTCAATGGTCAGGGCCACGTGCCGTAAAATTTTGGACGAGAATTTCCTTCCCTCAGCCAGAACACTGAAGATGGGTCGTGGATGGGTCTTCCAGCATGACAATGACCCAAAACATATCACCAAAGCAACAAAGGAGTGGCTAAAGAAGAAGCACATTAAGGTAATGGAGTGGTCTAGCCAGTCTCCAGACCTCAATCCTATAGAAAATCTGTGGAGGGAGCTGAAGCTTCGAGTTGCCAAGCGGAAGCCAAGAACCCTAAAGGATTTAGAGAGTTTCTGTAAAGAGGAGTGGGCCAAAATCCCTCCTGAGATGTGTGCAAACCTGCTTTCCAACAAGGGTTTCTCCACCAAGTACTAAGTCATGTTTTGCTTGGGGATCAAATACTTATTTCACTCAATGACATGCAAATCAGTTTATCAGTTAACTTTTATGTAATGTGTTTTTTCTGGATTTTTGGTTGATGTTCTGTCTCTCTCCATTAAAATGAAACATAAAAATTAGAGACTGTTCATTTCTTTGTAAGTGAGCAAACTTACAAATTCAGCAGGGGATCAAATAATTATTTCCCCCACTCTAGATTTAAAAAAAAAAACAAAAAAAAAACAAAACAAAAATCACCTGATATCCAAGATTCAGCTCAAACTATTGTTCTTACAGTTCCTACAGTATGCCTATTTGAAGTAGTGAACACGGTCAAAAACAAAAAGAGGAAATAACATGACACTGACCATAACACTGTTAAACAGCTCTTTGTCATTCAGGCTCTTGTCCTTAAGACATCCTGATTGGCTGAGGTAGTGGTAAGATTCAGCGGGATCCTCCAGGAAGTAGAGGCCTGCAAGAGGAAATATATAATGTCAGCACACAATATGTATTCAGATGTAAACTTTAAAGATTAGTAACATTTTTTCATCTATACTTATTCTTGTCTAACTGCGAGGTATCAAACTACTGTTGCAATAAGTTCTCTTACAAAGCCATTTAATGTACTATTGATCATAGAACAATAACAAAAATAATAGAAGAAAATTTGCGATATTTATGTTCACACAGCTCCTTACTTTTTTGCTCCTTACTAGCTCCTGCCAGCAGAGCGTAGAAGATGTGGTAGTTTCGCTCTCCTGGGTTTTGTCGTACCACGCGGTTCTACAAAAAAGAAATCAGTGTAGCAGAGTTTCTATTAACTTTTTATTATGACCGACAATGCAAGAGTGACAAATCAGTCCTAATAAATTTAGACTTGATATGAGAAGGCCCAGACATGCTTACCTTTTCAAGTAAATCTGACAGGAAGTGAGTCAAGGAAATCTTTTAAGAATCTACCCAAACATGCACATCTAACACACCTTTTTACATGCATATGGACTTAGTAAACACTCATCCAAAATATTCATACATACATCTCATGCAATTATATTTATTATGCATGAAAGCAAGGATACAGTCTATGACACAGCCTCCTTGGATGTTGCCGCTCTCAGAGAAGTGAAGTTGAATAAACTTCCCAAAACGACTGGAGTTGTTGTTGTAAACAGTCTTAGCATTACCAAAAGCTTCCATGATCGGACTGCACGAGGGAAAACACAATATTTCTGACTGTTAGTTATGCAGAAAAAACTGGACATAATATCCATAGGTTGCTTACTTACTTACTTAGCACACCCACATTACAGCTGTAAACCTGAGATTTGGATTTGAATGGTATGAGACTTCAGTTCCACAAAACTTTATTCTGTGATAACTTGCCATCATATTAGATATGTGAATAATACTTCAAAGGCTCAAGTATGACTCCCAGGACAATAAAAAATAAAATGAGAAAGCACTAAGTGGGCCCTGAATGGCTGCAACCTTTACCATTTACGCTGTTAATCTAATGAGTAAAATGTGTAAAACACACATTCCTAATCCAGTTCTCTTAGTGTAAAAATCCATTCTAAAATTCAGATAAAGCTAATATGAGCTTCTTCAAGTTTTCCTGTGTTAGTTACTATCCCTCTACCACAGCTCAACAAGGAAAGCTGGAGAAAACACAATTTTGCAATAAGAAAGATGATCTTTTTTGAGACACTGACTGGATTAGCTACACTTGTACAAAGACATGGATTGTGGTTTTGGTCCCCTGTCAATCACATTGATGCAATAGAAAGGGATTGTGTTCAGTTTGTACAAGAAGAACAATTACAGTGACAAAAACTCACAAACACTTCTGAAATGAATAGTGAACCTATTGACTTGAAGCCGGTGAAGTTTGCTTTACTGATACACGTACCTGCTCTGTACGATGGCTTGCTCCACACGAGTGCTTTTCTCTGATGGAGGAGTCCCGGCTGAGTTCTGGCTCATGACCGACAGAAACTGCAACAGCAGCTTGGTGCTCTCAGTCTTCCCTGCTCCTGATTCACCACTGGAATACACGTACACACAGATACACACATATGTAGCCCAATTTGATTTTATATACAACAACCAAGATATTTAATTTAATTTGTTCCCAGTCTATCTTAATCAGGCGAGCATAACTGAAGGCATGATGGGAAGGTGGACACTACACCCAGATCAACCATGCAGACCAATTGGGCTACTTGAATTTGGAAAAGGAAAACTTGTTTATTAAATTTGTTCTCTAGCTTGATCTTGAACCTTGCTCCGTCTCCCTCTCCAATCAACCACTGAAATCAATATGTCTGGATTGTGAAAGCACTTCCACTTCCTTCAGCTTTAACCTTGAATTTTCATTAGGTCTAATAGCTGCCAGTGTTTGTCTGCCTATGCACGGCTTCAGCTACAGAGGCATAAGAATAGCAAGATTTTCCAAAAATGGACCTACCCTCTCATGCATTGCATAATGGGATAGACTGCAGTAATCGCTCAAGATTTAGGAAATAAAGGTATGCCCTGATAGCTTAGTAGACAAAGATAGATGGATGGATAAAGAATTCCCTGAATTGTAGTATAATGAATCATGAAGATGTCCTCCATTGTTAAAACTGACCTAATGAGGACGCATTGGCTGTCGTGGCGTTTCCAGATGCAGCGGTAGCATTCATTGGCCACAGCAAAGATGTGCGGAGGGAGCTCCCCCAGATGGTGCTTGGAGTATAAGTCCACCCTCTCTGGGTCATACATACCAGGAATCTGCTTGTATGGGTTGACAGCTGCCAGGATGCTGCCAATATTGGTCTGAAAACAGTGAATAAGTGACATTTCAGGTTCAGTTTCTGCATCATCTTCCCACTTTTTTTTGTTATTTGATTCTTTCTTTTGGTCCACTTTTTATATTAATATTACCTTGTCTGCACATTTAGTGGACTATACACACATAAAACTGTGCTGAAGGACACAGATACACAGGAGTGCATGAGTGCATGGTGATACAGAAAGCAGTCCCAAACATGAGAAATTATTTTGATCAGCTTAAGGGAAATCTGTATATGGACAACATTTCATCATCTAGATTAGGCAGTCTAGATAATCTAGTTGTCTGGTAATCTTCCAGGTTTCCAGGCTTTTGCAAATTTCTGTGAGATAGCGCACCATAAAAGTGATCAAAATGTGTTATTTTTTGGACTTGGCAGTAATTCATTGATCTCAGTGCTAATTTTGGAACTATCAGGACATGTGGGTACTGGACATTTGTGGACATCAGATAATGAATTCATTTATTCCAAACAGATACTCATCCCTTATGATTACGAGCCAGTTATGGGATCTGAGAAAGACTGTAATGTATACTGATGCCACACTCTGTAAGTATCTGCTGGGATGCCAGGGTTAGCAATGTCATCAAAAATAATCTTTTGTGTGTTTCATTCCTGTCTACATTGCAAAATGTGCATGCATTGAAATTGTAAGGTCATCAAATTAATGACAAAGCAATTTTAAAATATTTAAAACTGCACTATCACACCATAAAGTGATTCAAATGTTTATTTTTTGTAATGAGAGTGGTATATGCTGTGGAAATGAACTTCAGAAAGTGTGTACAGTTAAAGGGCTTGAACACCAACAGCTTAGACAAAGCAGCTAAAATCTTTCCCTAAAGAAGGAAGAAAGATGATTTGTGTTTCCTTCCAAAAGCCTCACTCATACAATGAAAGCAGAAGGGGGCTCACGAAGTTATATACACACATGATGGCCATACACAGATATAGACACATGTGGCTCCCTGAATTCACTTACATAGATGTTATCCTTCTGGTAGCGCTGGTACAGGTTGTGCATGATAGCGGCCTCATGCAGCTCGGCCAGCGCTGACATGTCCTCCACCCCATCGATGCTGGACTGGTGCATAGCATACACTCGCTCCCTGGTAACCTCAGCCTGCTGCAAGTAAAAGACCTGTACACAAGGAGACATAAAGACTGTCACTTATCAGCACTTTAAGGTGTTCAGTCCATTAACTGCTGTATTTCTTAATAAAAGGCTGTTATTTGCATGTACTCAAATTTAACTTAGCCTGCTTTATTTATTCCCACAGTTTTTGACTTCATACATTGGAATTAAATAGGATTGAGAAATTATTTGTATATGTATAGCAACATATGTCCTCCAGATGTGCAACATTTACAGCCACTGGAGGACACCAAATGTAGAGGAGTGACTGTTCAGACACACTGCAAAAGCACAGAACAAGGTTCAATTAAATTTTATTTATATGGCGCCAACATTCACAACAACTGTCAGCTCGAGGTGATTTATATTGTAGGCTACAAATCCTACAATATTAGGCAAAAAACCCCAACAATCAGACAACCCGCTATGAGCAAGCACTTGGCGACGGTGGGAAGGAAAAACTCCCTGTTAACAGGAAGAAACCTTCAGCAGAACCAGGCTCAGGGAGGGGCAGCCATCTGCCACAACCAGCTGGGGGTGAGGGGAAAGTAAGTTTGGCAACAGGCAGCTGGTTATCATTCGACAAGCCCCAACAGCCCATCAGCCTGGTGTTTTTCAAGGCATCATGGTCTGATCTTTTCCTTTAATGTTTAATATACACTCACCGGCAACTTTATTAGGTACACCTTGCTAGTACTGGGTTGGACCCCCTTTTGCCTTCAGAACTGCCTTAATTGGCATAGATTCAAGATTCAAGGACTCCTTAGAGATTTTGGTCCATAGTGACACGATAGCATCATGCAGTTGCTGCAGATTTGTCAGCTGCACATCCATGATGCACCACATCCCAAGGTGCCTAATTGAATTGAGATCTGGTGACTGTACAGGCCATTTGAGTACAATGAACTCATTGTCATATTCAAGAAACCAGTTTGAGCTTTGGCAAGGCACGTTATCCTGTTGGAAGCAGCCATCAGAAGATGGGTACACTGTGGTCACAAAGGGATGGACGTGGTGAGTAACAACACTCAGGTAGGCTGTGATGTTTAAACAATGCTCAGTGAGTATAAAAGGGCCCAAAGTCTGTCAAGAAAATATCCCCCACACCATTACACCACTACCAGCAGCCTGAACGTTGATACAAGGCAGGATGGATCAATAACTTTTTCAATCTTTTATTGTCTAACATTGGTGAGCCTGTGCAAATTGTAGCCTCAGTTTCCTGTTCTTAGCTGAAAGGAGTGGCACCTGGTGTGGTCTTTCGCTGCTGTAGCCCATCTGCTTCAAGGTTCGAGATGTTGTGCATTCAGAGATGCTCTTCTGCATACCTTAGTTGTAACAAGTTGTTATTTGAGCTATTGAGCTGTTATTCAGTTATAGGCTTTGAGCTTTTTTTTTTTTTTTTTCCTTTTTTGGGGGGGGGTTTTTTTCACTT
>VUQI01063277.1:0-11832 GCA_015106735.1 Paratilapia polleni | reverse complement strand
AGGTTGTTTTGGGGGGGGGGGGGGGGGGGTTTTTTTTTGGGGGGGGGGGGGGGGTGTTCTGACCTACTGTGTGAGTTACTATGGTAATTGAGTGTCGTCATCAATGGACCCTCACTGCTGAGCTAGTGAGCAGGACTAGAATAGACCAGCAGTGGGCTCTGTAAAGCAGAGCAGGTAGGATTAGACAAGCCCTTTGTCCAAAGTGCATAATGTCTTGCAGTCAGATTTAAAGGCCTCCCACCCCCACCAACCTTAGACTTATTTGTTTCCTTGTCTTTGTGTATGCATATATGAGCATGTGTGTACACCAGTGTAAGCAAGTGTGTTGTGAAAATGCAAAAGAAAAAGCAGTGTTGCTTTATGGCACTCAGCGGCCTTCCTTCTCCTTCACAAGGAAGCCTGTCACTTGGCATTAGTGTTGCCGCACCAGCAATCATCATTCCATGCCTCCTGCTAATTGCAGGCACAGCTGGGTCTCAGCAGGACATGCTCCCTCTCTCGCACGTGCACTTTTTCTCCCTTACTCTCTCTAAAGTACACATACACATACGAATACAACTTACATACATGGTCTTAGTGCAGAATGACAACACAAACTTTTTATCTCTACTGCATAGAGTACAGACTCAGACATACACACCAGGTGGTCAGCTTAATGGTCACTTGGCCAAAGAATATTCAAATCTCAATCAACAGCAATTCAGTTATTATTTCATTGTTAACAGTAATTCAACTGTGAACAAGGTCGTATTTTCAGTTTATTTCAAATATGGAGATTAACTTGTGAAGGGTGACTATAGATTTCATTTTAAATTTTAAAAAATGAGTTATTCATATTCAAACATTTTCAGACCCTTAATTTAGTAGATCCTTAATTTTAAAGACCCCATGGCGCAATTAAATTGAAAAAGCTCCTTCTCGGGGAAGGCTCTACATTTTCACTTTAATTTGGGAAGTTAATTCCATTCTTTCAGGCAGAACCTCTGTTGTTTACCTGCATGCAGCCAGAGCCTGAAACAATCAGTAAACTGAACTGAAAAAATCTTTTCCCTGACCTGGAAATTTTGTATCTTCATATGTAGATATCTGGTTATAGAGATTTTATGCCTTTTCACTCCAGTTGTTAAGCCACTTTACCAGCGATAAATTCCCAGTTCTGCAGAGAACTTAATGTATAAAGCTATGCTGGACTCGTGGCCACCTCCTACATACATTGTAACTTTAAGCAAAAGGATTCTTTAACCAATCACACAGGTCAAGCATTATTGCAGTCTTAGAAAATGCACCCAGAAAACATAATTCAGTAATACAAGTTTTGTTTTAATTAAATACTTACATACCAATGAAGGCTCAAGCAATTTTGGGGCATGTCTGCCTTGTTATATGTGAAAACAGAAAGTGAACAGGAGAAAGAGGCAAGAAGACATGCAGCAAAGTTCTAGGAAAGAGTTAAACTGGAGGCATTTACAGGATCAGTGTTTTTACTTCCTGAACAAGGCATTTCATCTGTCATAACTTAGCTATTTAGCACACAACAGTATATTTGCTTCAGACAGTTCTTAGTCAGTTGGCAATCTTTGGCTTTATTATTACCTTTATTTAACCAGGAAGTCCTGTTAAGCTCAAATCTCTTTTACAAGGGGTACCTGGCCAAGGTAACAGCCATCCAAACACAAAACATCTAAAAAACGCAACAACTACAACATAAAACACAAGATCTACAACACGATATACAATATACAAATACCCACAACATAAAACACTAGTGGCCTCTCAAGAAGAACATCCACGTCTCCTTCACCACGTTTTTATGATGGTTTTAAATTCAGCAATAGATTTGTTTTGGTATTAACCAATAGCATAGCCTGTTAAAGGGCGGAGCACATACAAAATAGAAATAGCATAAGTCCAGAAATCAAACGGCAGGCTGAGCTGGCCCCCTTGTTTTAGTATGTTGCTGAGCTCAAAAGGATAGAAACAGCATATGCATTGGGGTTTTATAGGACACATAGGTGGTGCACACCCCCTAATTAGGCAGTGAGTACGCAGGGCTGTCTCAGGGTGCCGAGGCAAAGTCTCATGTGGAATTCACTTCTGAAAAGATCAGTGTTGTCTTAATTCAAAAAAACTGACAAAATTACCACTGAAATCAGTACCTAAACAAACAAATAAACAAGACTATAATATTAGTTTCTAGTACTAATTTAGTAGATAATACTAAGTAAAAGACCTTTTGGTTCTTTTAGTTAGTTCTCACATATCATTTCTCCTTTTAAATGTAAATGCAAACACACACACACACACACACACACATACACACACACAGGAGCAGCAGAGGCAGGAAGAGGCAGAGTCCCAGATTGCTTGTAATCCCTGTGTACCCACTGTGGTATGGCCCCTCCTCAGCTTCAACATTCCTGTCTCTCGGCAGCATAAAAGATCCTGAAGAGCCCCACAAAGGAGGGCCTCTGACCTAACAAATTGGTTGGCTTTTTTAAGATTTTGTGAGGATATGTATGTGTGTGTGTGTGTGTGTGTGTGCGTGTGTGTGTGTGTGTGTGTGTGTGTGTGTGTGTGTACGTGTGTGTATGTGTTTATAAGGGCTGATTTATGGTGTGTTTGAACCACATCTGACTACATTAGAAAAACTCACAGTGGAAGGCAGACTGAAAACCCGGCTGTCATGGTTCTGATATTGTTTAAATATGTGGGGTAATAAGGCCTATTTGCACATCTTTCCTGATAAAAGCCCCAAATAACTATGTATCAAGTGAAAAATTAACTACACTATTATGCAGTTCAGAGGTTATGACACATAGCATTAATGTAACATCTCTGGCCATTTTTAAAATATGTCAGCATATGTTTGAAGTTAATGTATATTGCTCTTGACAGCATAGCAGTTTACCTGTAATTATACAAGACACCGAACTGATTGTGGGACGTTGGTCCAAATAGAACATGACCAACACCTGTTTTTGAAAGACTTTGAAGACAGGCTGTGACGAAACAAGTAAGTCAAGTTATACAATCCTCACTTTCTCAAATGTAACTGACAGAAAGCCATTGTAAATTTAGTCTAGACTACTATCTGCTATAGTTGATAGTTGTAGTACTATAGGTGATAGTAACCTTGAGGCAACAGTTGTTGTGAATTGGTACTATATAAATAAAACTGAATTGCATAAAATTTAATTGAATTATGAAATTGTAATCAGTCACTGAACTCTGAATCCATCAGAGTTATGTTCTAAAGCAAAATAAATAAATAAATAATCGAATACTAAATACAAATACAAAGACTCCAAGAGCAAAAAATACACATCTAAGATGCAGCCATTATGCAGAATTTATTTATTTTATTTATTATATGATGTTGGTGTCCGTTTATGTAGCGATTGTGGGAATTCAGCCAACCAAGGGTATCAGAAGGAACAAAGCTGATTGGTTGGAAGTTGGCCTGAACAGGAAAGGGAGTGAGAACAAAGTTAATCACAAAGAGGAAGAAGAAAAAAAAGCAAACTAACATCAAAGATCAAAAAAGCATGCATGAGAAGCACAAACAATGGGTGCAGTGGACAGTTTTCATTGTTCATGACACTTGGTTTCACTTCACTACAAAGAACTTCTTGGTATATTATGACTTCTGTCCTCTCATTAAAAGGCTACACTAACCACATTTAGGTCATGGTCCTTTTCATACACCAAACAGAAAATATAGTATGCAAAAGGGTAATGAAACAGGTGAGTAGGTGGTTGGGGAAGGTTGGGGAAGGTTTGGGGGGTGTAGAGGTGTGCCACAAATCCTGCTAGTGGCAGTGCCCCCCATTGCCAAGCACCATCTGAAGACTGGGGTGAGAAAATGCGTGAGGTTTTTGTGTGGCGGTGGGAAGGGCTGGTGTCAAATGGGGGCAGGAGGTCGCTGTGTCTCCCAGCTCTTGCTTGAAGGGGGTGGGCCACTTGTACATGTGTATGTGGGAGAGTGTTTGTGTGTGTTTGGTGTTGTACAGGGTGTGCTCATTGCCCATGTGTAGGTAGAGGTTCATCAGTATGTTGTGAGGTGAGAAAACACACACAAATGCACACACACAGACAAGGGGGTTGAGGGAATGGGGCCCTTGATTCAGATGGAACTCGTTAGAATGTCACAGATTTTGATCCCTGTTGGGTTATGGCATTATGTATGCAGAGCCATATTACGCTTGTTTTGGCTGTCTGCAAGTGCTAGCCCCCTGCTGATCCCCATGCAGTCTAAAAAGAGAGCTTGGGTGAATTCGTCTGTTCTGATGATTTTCTTTTGTTATGTCCTGACAAGAGGAACAAAGCAAGAGGGGCTATCACTGTTCATTTGACAAGCTTAGCACATGTCAAAGTGGCTTTCAAGTTTATCAACATGTGGGTGCCACAATGTCTTCATCCTGCCCTGAAGAACCATCACCTTTTCCCAATGGTCTAAAGATAAACTGGCTTTGACATGTTTTTGTTTAGAAGCACATAGCTCAGATAGTTCTGTGTTAGAGAAAGTGGAAAGATTGCTCCAGAAATGGTATAAAGCAGGGGTGTCAAGATCAAATTAGACTATATGTGGCCCACAATCTGAAATGAGTTTAAGTCGGCCAGACCAGTAAACAGAGATTTTTGTTAATTAACGGGAAAAGACATTTTATTTATGTATTTATTTATCTTTTCAATAATTATCGGTGATATGGTGGTGTGGTGGTTAGCACTGTCGCTTCACAATAAGAAGGTCCTGGGTTTGAAACTACTGGCCGCCTGGAGCCTGTGTGGACTTTGCCTGATCTCCCTGTGCCTGTGTGGGGTTCCTCCGGGTACTCTGGCTTCCTCACACAGTCCAATGACATGCATGTTAGATCAACTGGTGATTCTAAATTGGCCATTGGTATGACCATGAATGGTTGTTTGCCTGTCCCTCTGTGTTAGCCCCCTCCCACCTGAACTTTTCCCAAACCAACACTTTACAAAAATGTCAAAGTTATGATGCTCATAAATATGCCAAGGAGGAAAGACATCAGCAATGATGTTAAAGAAGCAATTGTTGCTGCCGAAACAAGGAAGGGTTACATCGCCATTTCCAAGTAATATGAAGCCTATCAGTAGTGAGAAAGATTATTCAGAAGTAGGGACGTTCAGTAGTGGACGTCCCAGCAGTTCACATCACATCAAGGTCAGACCGTGCCACGCTCAGAGAAATTGCAAAAAAATCCCAGGAGCTATATCTCAGACTCTACAGGCCTTGGTTAGCATGTCAAATGTCAAAGTTCATGACAGTACAATTAGAAAAAGACTGAACAAGTGTGGATTGTTTGAAAGAGTCGCCAGGAGAAAACCTCTTCTCCCTAAAGAGAACATGGGAGCAAAACTGCATCTGAACAAACCACAAGAATTCTGGAACAATGTCCTTTGGACAGACAAGACCAAAGTGGAGATATTTGGCTATAATGCACAGTGCAACGTTTGGCAAAAACCAAACACAGCATATCAGCACAGATAAACTCATACCAACTGTCAAGTGGAGGGGTAATGATTTGGATTTGTTTGCAGCCAGAGGACCTGAGCACTTTGCAGTCATTGTGTCGACCACAAACTCCTCTGTGTACCACAATGGTCCCAAGCACAGCAGCAAATCTACAACAGAATGGCTGAAAAAGAAAAGAATCAGTGTGTTGCAATGGCCCAGTCAAAGTCCAGACCTCAACCTGATTGAAATCCTGTGGCGAGACCTTAAGAGAGCTGTACATAAATAATACCTACAAACAAGGAAACACCTGCAAACCTCAATGAACTGAAGCAATGCTATAAAAGAAGAGTAGGCCAAGATTCCTCCACAACAATGCGAGAGACTGATAAAGTCATACAGAAAACAATTACTTCAAGTTATTGCTGATAAATGTGGCTCTACAGGCTTTTAAATACTCAGCTAAAATGCAGAAGCAGTGCTTGAAAAACCTAGTACTTGTTAAATAAATAATGACATGATATAATATGTTGTGTTGCTCATCTCAGGCTGTGTTTACCTAATTTTAAGACCTAGGAAGGACTAGATATTTTTTTATTATGTCCTGATATTGACAGAGGGTGCACTTTCTTTTTTACCATGACCGCATATTCTATACAGTAATGGTAAATGGTAAATGGACTGGTACTTATATAGCGCTTTTCTACTCAGTTTCTGTGTACTCAAAGCGCTTTACACTACAGGCCACATTCACCCAGTCACACATACATTCATACAGCACTTTTATCTACACTTAAGTGCTTACTAACATTCACACACACTCACACTCCGATGAACGCATCGGGAGCAACGTGGGGTTCAGTATCTTGCCCAAGGATACTTTGGCATGCAGACTAGGGGAGCCAGGAATCGAACCACTGACCTTCCGATTAGTAGGCGACTCGCTCTACCTCCTGAGCCACAGCCGCCCCGAACAAAGTATTGTGCAGAAGTCTGGGGCAACCCCTCATTTCTTTATATTTTGCTTCAAAGGAGCCAGACTTTCTTGCACTTTTTAAAGTGGTGTTGAGCAATAGTTCTCCAGGCTTTCTGAAGGTCTTTCAAAGATTTTCTTTAGACATTAGCTGCTTTTCCAGTCATTTTCAATCCAGTCCTTGTACATGACCATTTTCAGAAGAAATGTTTGTTTGTTAAGCCACTTAACACTGACCTATGAATCATTAAAGCATGAAAACGGCACCTAACTCAAGGGATGAACCAGTGTTCACACATAAGACAACTTATTAAAGAACCAATTTTAAATTTCATCTTTAGGCACTTTGTTACTAGAAACCCTTCACAAGAATGAACGATTTCTTCCAATTTCTTAGGTGAATCTATGAAAAAAGCCAAAGATAACACAGTTTCACAGACATAAAAGTGGCAGGCATAAAAAACTATATACAGCAGATGAACTGACACAGGACCTGGGAGATGCATCTGACCCTTCAGCCGATACATCTATTGTTCACTGAAGCCTGATCAGAAATGGTCTCAGTAGAAGGGTGGCAGTCAAGAATCCACTATTAAAGAAGTCAAACAAGAGAAAAGGCTGAGGTATGCCAAATTACACAAGAACTGGACTGAAAATCAGTGGCATCAGGTCTTGAAGGGATAAATCCAAATTTGAAATTTTTGGTTCAAATTGTCATCAATATATACACAGGATATCAGGAGAGAAGCATAACACTGAGTGTCTACAGCCATTTGTAAAACATGGTGGAGGCTCTGTCATGGTTTGGGACTGCATTTCAGTCTCTCTCTCTCTCTCTCGCTCTCTCTCACCATATATATATATATATATATATATATATATATATATATATATATATATATATATATATATATATATATATATATACATATGTAGCACTTATCCACTGGGTAAAACCCCAATGTACAGGCATTGTACCTGGGGAATGCAAGTATACGCACCCCTGTTCACACCCTCTCTCCAAGGGCAACTCCAGAGTGGTGCAGAACTGCAGAACTAGAGCTGTGTGTTCAGGTTCGTCCAACTATATATAGCTGGCATCTCTCAACCTCATGCACTAGCTTGGGCTCCATGGCCTCTCTCTCATCAGAGACAAGAACTTCATGTTCCATGTCCCAAGAACTGGTTTCAGCATCCAGAGATTATGGAATCCACAAATTCTTTGTCATTTTTTTGTTGAGAAACATTTTCCAGTTGTTGACGTCTTTGCCCATCCAGTTGTTCACAGAGCTTAAAAAACCTCCCCATCTTTCCTTCTCAAAGACTCAGCCTCGTAGGGATTCTCTTTTTATACCCTATCATGTTACTAATTAAACTCATTAGTTTTGAGATGTTTTTCTCAAACCCACACACCCCCACAGTCTTTATAGTCTTTTGTTATCAGTCTTCCCATGATCCATTTTATTTATATAGCACCAAATCACAACAGTCGCCTGAAGGCGCTTTATATTATGGGGTAAAGACAGCACACAATACAACATACAACTTGAACACAATTAAATGTTTGTTTTTGGTCTTAAAGTCTTTCTGTCTTTCTCTCTGTCACTTTTTGTTAGATTGATAAAACTGGTATTAAATTCAATTTGGCATTAAAAAGATCTTAAAGCTGATGAAAATCACAGGCATTATGTGTACACCAGATGTCCCTGACAGACCTCCAAAATGCTAGTCGTGGCAGCAAGAAGTCTTGTGACATAACTGTCAAGTCTCTTTTTTATATAACATTAGGAGAACTAAAACGGAAGAGGCACAAAATGGCTGCTGCAAAAAATGGCTGCAGATGGGAGCTGTGTTGTACGGTGCAAGAGTCTAATGAAAAGGGAGAAGTGAAGGAGGAATGGATGATGGAGAAAGCAGCCAGTCAGTGGATCAGTCACTCCAGGCCTGGCCTCTCGGCGGGGGGTTGTGCTTGGGGCGAGATCACAGGCCTGCTGCCTCGCCGATGCCTTCACAGGCACACAGCGACAGATAGGAAGCTGTTGGCACTAGGTCGCCTCACTTATTCACCCCAGCACTGCTTCAGCACAGCCATCTTTTCTGTAACCCGTGTTCACTCGCTGAGCTTGACCTACATGTAGACCTGATCTCTTCATCGTCTTATAACCTCAGCAAGTCTGAAAAACAAGATGAGAAACACATGACCCAAAAATACTATCGAAGCAACCTGGGTTTCAATAATAACTCAATAATAACTCAGACGTTCCACAAGCCAATTGCCTCCAGACCACGCCACACTGATACAGTAATTTGTGGTAAAGGAACCCCAACCAAGTATTGAATGTATAAATTAACCTATTTTTCTGTATTGTAAATCCTTTTTTCATTGATCTTAGGAAATATTGTAAAAATTTGGATTTCTGATTTCATGATCTATAAGCAATAATCATCAAAATAAAAACAAAAAAGGCTGGAAATTTTTCTTGTTACATGTAATAATTATAGAATATGTGAAAGTTTACATTTCTAAAATAAATTACACCCATTTGCTGGCATGCGGCACGGTGGTAAAGTGGTTAGCACTGCTGGCTCATAGCAAGAAGGTTCCTGGTTTGAACCCTGGCTGGGTTTTCATATTCATTAAATAAAAAGTCGCTTACTTTCAAATAAAGTAATCTATCATATACAATTAACATTTCATCCCCTCTAAACACACATACACCCCCTCCCTCTTCATTTCTGTTCCCTTTCTAGTCCAGCCCCCCATCCATTCCGCTGTGACCCTGACTGTTGAAAGTCAGTCGGCTTCTATTAGTATCAGCCTATGCTCATCATTATCCATCAATTAGACTGACACCAGTAAGGGCCCACAGAGAAACATCTGCAGCTGCTGTGCTCGGAGCTCACTGTGCCTCACAGAGCTCAGTGTTTAGAAAGAGCCTGTTTAAACCAAGCAGTCGGTGAATATTGAGTTTGAAAATGACAATACCTTTGTAAATGATGGATGGTTGGTACCTTGTTACTTCATGATTTGCAGTGCAGTGGATAAAGTAACAAATACTAAAACCATTTTTTTTCTTAGTCTTGTTTAGGATAGATATTAGGTGAGTTATTTTTAATTCAAGCATTAGCTTCCATCTGTCCCTTCCATCTTTGCTTGGCATAGTAAAAACACACCAACATGTGGGTGGATAATTTAGTTACTGAATACAAACAAATGTGAATGTAGGCCAGATAATATTCAACATTAAAGTTACTGGGGGATAGGTATTAGAATACATTAAAATTACATCCATTTCATAGAAGACTTTATTAGAAATAACTAATAGGTGCTTTTCATTATGCTAACTTATGCTTCCTTGTGTCCTCTCTCATCCTGTGATCCAGAAATAATTCCCTCTGCTATCATGGGAGATTCTGCCAATCATACCTCAAATTACCTTGAGGAAACAAAGGGGGATGAGAGCAAAGGCTTCTGGGAGAGGAAACAAAGGTGTATCCTATGCAGACATGTTGTTGACGTTAAGCATAAGTGTAGCTGCTCAAGATGCCATAAGTAAACTGTGTCACTTAAGACTAAGAACCTAGGAACTCTCATTTGGTAGCTTCACCTCCTCTGTCCTCATGTCTCAGTTCAATTCAATTCAATTCAATTTTATTTATATAGCGCCAAATCACAACAACAGTCGCCTCAAGGCGCTTTATATTTTAAGGTAAAGACCCTACAATATTAGACAGAAAACCCCAACAATCAGACGACCCCCTATGAGCAAGCACTTGGAAACAGTGGGAAGGAAAAACTCCCTTTTAACAGGAAGAAACCTCCGGCAGAACCAGGCTCAGGGAGGGGCAGCCATCTGCCGTGACCGGTTGGGGGTGAGAAGAAACAGAAGAGAGCAGAGGGAGACAGGACAAAAAGGCACACCTATGGGACAGAGACAGAGTTAATAATACCTAATGATTAAATGCAAGTGGTGTATAGCCTGGTCTCAGGCTTTCTCTCATATCATTAGAGCTATAAGAGATGAAGAAGGGACATAAGTGTGGGAAGTCAGTGCCTCCAAGCCCCAACTCCATCTCGGTTTGCCACTTCATTTTTTGCTGTACCCAGTACTGTACAACTGTTCCCAACAAAGCCCAAGATCTTCACCATCCATGTGTAGGTCATACCATTATAATACCAGGACTGCAGCATTTTTTTTTTCATTTCAGCAATTTGTGTGCTTGGTTTCTTAAGAAACCCGTTCAGTTTAAAAGTTATGACAGTTAAATGATTGCCTTCTTATTATCTAATATTAACTTAATGTATCTTTTCTTATTGTGTTAACAGTTGATTTAGATTTTGTTTATATGTTTTGAGGAAAACCTACCCCATTTGATTAAGTAACTTGTTCACTAAAATTCTTCTAACTGTCTGGGTTTAGCTTGAGATGCAAAAACACCAGATAAGTTTGTACTTACGAACAAACTTGAGGTACTTTTTATGGTATTTTATACATGTATTTTCTCCTCACTCCATAAATTGGACAGCTTAAATCACAAACTACCTGCCCAGTTTTAACTTTTATTTGGATTTACTGAACTTTGTGTTTTCGGTGGACTAAGACATCTGCTTCAAGTTCCTCTGTTACTCAACAGCACAACCAAATGCTGTTCCGGAAGCCTGATCGTGTACTAGGAAGCAAGTTCAGCTGTAGCTGGGTCGACAAAACCTAAAATCCCAGTCAGAGATAACAAGTGTCACGACGGTGGTTATCAACTTTTTGTGTTTACCCAGGTTTTCTGCTTTGTGTGTGCTCACATAAACGGGTGTTTGAGGTATCATTTGATGCCCAGAATGGATTGATTGAGCAATGCCTAGTCCAATCATAGACATTATGTGACAAAGATCTAAACAGAATATATATACAGCTCTGGAAAAAATTTAGAGACCACTGCAAAAGTATCAGTTTCTCTGATTTTGCTATTTATAGGTATATGTTTGAGTAAAATGAACATTTTTCTTTTATTCTATAAACTACTGACAACATAACTCCCAAATTCCAAATAAAAATATTTTCATTTAGAGCATTTATTTGCAGAAAATGAAAAATGGTCAAAATACCAAAAAAGGTCCAGTGTTTTCAGACCTCAAATAATGCAAAAAAAACCCAAGTTCATATTCATTTTTAAATAACACATTACTAATGTTTTAACTTAGGAAGTGTTCAGAAATCAATATTTTGTGGAATAACCCTGATTTGCTATCACAGCTTTCATGCGTCTTGGCATGCTCTCCACCAGTCTTTCACATTGATGTTGGGTGACTTTATGCCATTCCTCGTGCAAGAATTCAAGCAGCTCAGCTTTGTTTGATGGCTTGTGACCATCCATCTTCCTCTTGATC
>VUQI01063275.1:5757-25212 GCA_015106735.1 Paratilapia polleni | reverse complement strand
GTTTTGACTTGACTTTCATTGTTTAAAAAAAAAAAAAGAAAAGAAAAAAGCATAAAGAAAGCCCTACTCTGTGCTGTTATGTGTAAAAAATACCTAGAGCAAATAATGGAATTATGTTTATAAAGAAAAGATGAAATTAAGAATTCCATATAAAATATACTCTGCTGCAATGTGCTTTTAACACAGGCTATAATTTACAACAACCCTGTGTTTATGTCAAAGGACTCACTAAGAATTTTGAGTTGGAGGGAAAAATACACTTGCTCCCTTAGCTCCTCGAGGCAAAAACCTGATACTACAAGACTCAATGGACTTAAGTTATTGAAGCTCATCTTTTCTCATCTTCAGTTGTTTCACAAATAGATAGCCTTGCCATGTTATTTTGACAGCTAAAAGAATAGAATTTATTGTTTCAACAACCTGAACACAAACCAGTTGCTACAACATGGAATATTTTATGGAGTGCCAATCAGTTAAGCCAGCTGCATGAGGGAACCTTGCTTGGATTAAAGAAAATTACTTTTTTCCCCCCCCATTTTGGCTATTTCCGTAATACAGTGCTTTTGCTGATATTAAAATAGTATTTCTATGCACAACACACATCACCTACAAAAAAAAGTATTACTCTGACATACAGTGAAAACGAGTCAGTGTGATTCTCTGCTGTGCCATGAGTTCTCTAGCTCTACACCTCTTCAGGCCTCTTGGAGGTGAAAGATGGTGGGTGTCTCACAGAGAGCCATCTGTTATGATTATGGAGACCCTGAAGGAGTGAACGGTGACTAAAGTGGGCTTCTAATTGAATTGGGTGTAGAGGTAATCTTGTCAGAGTGCCTGGGTGGCTGGCACTACTGCCAACTACTCCTCCACAGGCTTCTCTTTACCCCAACGCTGGTATAATGCATGACAGAACAGTTATGGTAGATCTATACCAAACATGTACGACTGGCTATGAGGAGAGATATGTGTGTGTGATACAGCATTAAAATGAGCAAAAAATCCCAATTCTTTGTCAGCCAAAAGACACATTTGAATTTAGTGAAGAAATTCTCTCTTTCTGAGTTAAGCTTCTTAGCGAATGATAATTTGGATGATGTATTAGTTTATAGTATGCATACTTTATGTAGGTCCTGTGAATGGGTTCCTCTGAGATGATTTAGATGCTCTGCATTGAGTTCTGAGAGGTACAATTCAGCACTGGAAACATATGAACATGTGTCATTCTGCAGGAGACTGACAGATTATACTTCAGGTTTAGCTGTGTGTTACAATATATGTTACTGCTCAAATGTTTGGGGTCTTCCAGAAAGCTTCATGAAAACTATTTATTTTATTTCTCAAATAAGTTGCAAAGTGGAGGGGAAATATAGTCACGACACTGACAAGGTTAGAAATAATATTTTTTATTTTAAAAGAATTTTGCCATATAACTTTTCTTTTGCCAAGCAATCATTTATTTGCAACATACACTGACCTGACTTTTGCTATTTTGTCAGTTAGGTGAAGTAATGACCTCATACTTTCTGGAGACATTTCACCTCCTGAGGCGTCTTCCACAAGTTGGATTGGTTTGATGGGCGCTTCTTATGTACCACACGGTCAAAGCTGTTCCCACATTATTGCAATAGGACTGAGATCCCATTATGCTGGCTGCTCCATTACATCAATCTCCTTTTGTCCAATGTCCAGTGTGTTCTTTTGCTTATCTTAATCTTTTTCTTTTATTGGTCAGTCTTCTTTGCAACTCTGCCTAGAAGGCCAGCATCCTGTGTAACTGTTGATCTTGGGGCTGTTTATTTGTGAGTATTATTTCATGAAGCTGCCAGTTAAGGACCTGTGAGGCATCTGTTTCTCAAACTAGAGACTCTGATGTACTTATCCTCTTGCTCAGCTGTGCACCAGGGCCTCCCGCTTCTCTTTTTTAGTCTGGTTAGAGCCAGATTGCACTGTTCTGTGAAGGGACTAGTATGCACTGTTGTATAAAATAAAAAAGAATTTTGGCAGTTTCCATTTTCACCGGTGACTATAGAATGCACAATGGCTGATCCGCCAAATAATCATCCATCAAATCAATTGCTTGTTTAATCAACACAATAGTTGTCAACTGTTCAGCTGCAACAGTGTTTCTTCGAGTGATCTTCTAACATGATGAACTTGCATTAGGTAACACTTTGTGCCACTGGAATAAAGGAGTGATGGTTGCTGAAAATATTCCTTTGCAGGTGTATGTACTGTAGATATTCCATTAAACATCATTAAATATTCAATTAATCATTTATTGTCAATTACACTTTTTTGCTGTTTAAAAAAATGTTGTGATAATATAGAATAAATATGCTTTTTTTTTTCCTTTTTTTTTTTTTATAAAAGTACATTTCAAGTATGCTCAAACCTTTGAGCAACAGTGTATCTGTTACCTCAAATATAATCAATGCAAAAACTTCCAGGCTCTTACTTTACTTACTTTACTTTTTCAGAAGAATGGTAATTAAAGCCAAACAACTGGAAAGTTGTAAGCCCTGGAGTCAACAGTCTCTAGAGTCTAAATAGAAAAGAGAGACGCGACTATTAGTAAATATTAATTATATGGGAGAAAGTGAGTGCCAATAATACTATGCATTAGTAAATTTTTTATTTGTATTTTTGTTGCATTTTTGCTGACAAATTATTCATATTTTAATTTTGTTAAAATACATATTTTAATCACCGATAACAGGTGCTATGGTGTTGGGTGGAGGACTGACTCTCTATAAGCCAGCCTTTTATGAACTAGCTTATTACTTATTTATTGTGAAGACCTTTGTAAAATGGAAGGTGCTATTTATACACTCTTTTTTTAATTGATACATATGCAGTATATTTGGACAAACTTCAATTGATCTGCTATTTTGGGAAACACATTCAAAAGCATGTGAGGAGGCATCGGATGACAGGGCTGCACTGATCGGTATAAGACATGGAGAAACCTTAATATGGTGTTTAATAATTTTCGCTGGCCACTTCGAGAAGTTTCTTTTGATTAATGTGCATAGCTCTCCTGCACCACTGTCCATGCTTGACCTTAATGTCAGCTCATTACCAGCTTAATTGAAAGCAAGAAGTCAGAGTTGAATCCCTTGACCACTGCACAACTTTTATGATACGTGAACAAGGGTTTCTGCAATGCACAAACACACATACACTTTTTCACAGTTATTACTCTGCATCACACAGTTGGAGGGATGAAAAAGCATCCTCATTAGCGTCCCATGAGTGTGTGTGGGACTTGAAAATTGCTGATAATGATTGCACGCCAAAAGATTGTTACTACAGCTACATTACATATACTTATGTCGCAAACTAGATATAGATATACAACATTCATATTATTGTATCAATGGTTTATGCTGCACATCTATCATTTGCTTGTCATCAGGGCTTAATTGCATGCAGAAGTACAAAAACACTTTCAAAATATAAGTAAGCCATGAGTGCTACAAATAATTTAGTGCAGGTGACATAAACAGTTTCCTGTTATTCGGGAAAAAAAAAGATTCAGTAACACCACTGCATGCACACTTCTCATACCTCATCCACGCTTGAAACTGACCTTCCTCTAAGTGTGTAGCCTCCCAGGAGGCTGTCATCCAACTTTTGACAAAGTACTGATGGCCTGGCTCCAGGTCTCCTCATTCATGCTGTCTTGGTAGGGGCTGCAGAGGCCACAGTGTATTGTACTAACTGAATAGTGTAAGTCATCCATGGGAGCATAATGCAGCAGTGGCTGAATGAAGTGGAGGTGATCACCCTGAACTTTCTCCAGTGAAACCCTTTTCATTTCGTTTTCGTGAAATGACCTTCATGACAATGGCTTCTGTGGAGATGTCAAGCTGGGCATGGAGAACAATACCCAGTGGGTTGGTCAGATAAATGCCCTGTTGATAAACCTCCCAGGTTTGAATCATGACCAGTTTTATCCTATTCATTTTATTCATTATTTAATATTTTCCTCAAGATCAGACCTCTTGAATGTCATTTGCACTGCCAGTCTGCATTGAAATGGGACAAAGCTCTGCTCTCTGCTTTATGCCCCATGTCTTTTTGTTTCAACTATGTTGTGAATAATTGTTGTTAATTTAGGCCCATTTATTTGTTCTCATTTGGAAGATCAATAATCATCAGAGGTACAATTTTCTTGTTCCTTCAAATTCTTCAAATTACAGTTTCTTTTTGATTGTTTCACCTGTAATTAGTGAGCAGAACTGTAGAATCCACAGTTAACACAAAGCTTTTACTCCACTGAAAAGGCTGGGCTAATTTAGAGCGTTTTAATACCAGAGTTATAATGAAAAGTTCAGGTTTTAATAGTGCCGAGGCTCATTAAACGCTGCACTGGCTGCTTTTCAGTTCTGGACAAAATAGAATCAATGTCAGTTTGTGTAACTGGTCCTGGTAAAAACTCCACATTGTGTTTGGCTGCTCGGAAAAAGCAGTCTCATAATCAATATAAACGAAGCACATGCAATAATACTGACCTTGTTTTTCAGCCAAGCCTCACGTTTTCACACTCCATTGCTCATTATTCCCCTACTTTATTGGAACACTTCTGGAGAATGAATTCCACGGCTGACCACTCGGCACACTGGTCCCACTGAGGGCAGATGTGCCTTATACTCACCAACATCTATAAAAGATGACAGGTTGAATCACTAAGGTGGAGTTCTGCTGCCCTAAGCCATCTTTAGACTGCCGCTAATTGATAGGAGCGTCGAAAGCTGAGAATGTAATCTGATGGAGGGGAGGTACCACCGGGGGTCCATGCCAATTATAAATGAATGTATGAAGTAGAATATTCTGATTCAGAGTTTGGAAGCCCTGAAGGACCACAGATCCCTACCTCCCACCCCTCTCCACCCCTCTTTTTTTTAATTTGAAGACAAAGCTTGGTGTTATTACATGGTGAAGGGCACCTATTTTCCTCACATGGGTAGTTTGACATGGACAAATAGGAAGAGATAAAAAATAAAAAAAAGAGCGAACTTAAAAGCAGGAGTGAGAAGACACTGGGAAAGGATTATGGTGATTTAAACCTCTCCTACCCACATGTCTCCTCCCAGTGGTTTTCAGGGGAGAACTGGAACGTAATGAAGACAGTCCATCAGTCCATCCAGCTTTTTATTTGAGCTTTCCATTTCGCACAGTGGCTGCGATTAGGCTCCCTTGTGTGCATGTACAGTGTATGCATGTGAGAGAATGAAAAGAATCCATTTCTTTGTTATCATGTGGATGTGTAGTTGTATTTCTGTGTGCACACAAACCTATTGTATGTTCCACTTTGCATGTATGCACGCCTGTCTACATAAATCTGCGCTTCATCTCTCCGTATCCTTGCCGTTTTCCCTCCCTCCGTCTTGCCTCTTGTCTTAATGGCCACATGCAATCGACTGAAACGACAGGCTTCAGCAGGAGCACGAACAGAAGAAGCAGGCAAATTAATGATCCCACATCACTGCTCAGATAAGGGCTGAGATGTATTTCCTCCTGAAAACTGGAGAAAAAAAATAAAGTGAAACAGCCACCTGTTTTAGACTATCAACTCACTTTTTCACTAAAATCTTATCTGTTGTCCTTCTTCTCTCCCTCGATCATGTGTTCTCAGTGCACTGCTGCCCTCACCCTGAATGTGGAGATTTATTTTGTTGGTAGAAACAAAAGGCAAAGGAGAGGAAAACCTTACAAGGAACTGTTCACTCCATTGGTCCTGAAACACAGGAGTTCCAGGCATGCTGTGGGGTCATATAGTTTCTACAGTGAGCAGAGCTATAACAATATTACACTGGATTGACCATCATTGACATTCTATCTATCTATCTATCTATCTATCTATCCTTTTAAAACACTTGGGCAACATGTCAGAATCAATTCATGTAAAGTGTTTTGATGGTCACTGCCACTCTCATATATCAAAAACTTACAGTACCTGCGATTACAATGCCCACATTACTGCAGTCATAAATGAAAGACAGCACATCAAACACAAACACCTGCTTCAGTAACTCTGCTCACCATGTAAGTGACAACTGTTGAAGCTCCCTGCTTATTGTCATTTGCCAACACACTCATAATAAAAAAAAAAAGCACAAACTCATACAATGTAATGAAATACTTATTTTTAGACTACCTCTGCCTGCCTGCCTGCATGCCTGCCTACATGATGAGAGCAGAGCCAAGGAAGTCTGCATGCAGCCATCTATGGCAGTGTATTGAGCACAGGGAGCCAAGTGAGGTTAGCCCCATGGCATAAATTGATTGCTAGAGACATATGTTGGCAACATTGTATTTCACTGTGTGAAATCTCCCCTATGGGGCGGACAGGCTAAAACAGGGAGGGTGGGAGAGAAGGGAAGGGTGTGGTGGTTGTCGAAGAAGCTAGAAATGAGCATGAGGAATGAGCCTGAGAGCAAGCAGGTGTGTTATGTGTACATGCATTTTGTCTGTGTGCAAAAAACATGCATGCAGGGCCAAATAGTTTCTGAATGTGCATGTGTGCATGGGGGTATGCAAACCTATAGTCTTGCATAAATCCTCAGCTGTGTTCTTGTGTTTTTGTGTGCAAGTGTGATGTCTACGCAGAGAGCAGACCTTGATGATAAGCGAGTCATCTTGCCATGCTGAGTGGGCCATTTAAAAGACAGCCATTTTTCTGGCAGCTCCGTGGAGAGAAGTATGATGGAGGGGGAAGGATGGACAGGGAGGCTGCTCTAAAGTGTGTGTGCCGTGTAGAAGGAAGAAAGAGAAAAACATAAACAGCCAGTGGGGACAGAGCAACAAAAAACACAGTTTTAATCTACGTCAGACATAAGAATTTACATTTAGACCGCACATATATTCATGTGCTCACACAGAAAATCACATACATGCAAATTACATGTCTCCACCCACACACATGAAGACAAGCAGAGGCAAATTATATATCCCTTTCAGCCACAGCACTCCCTCACCTAGGCTGCGCAGACACTCACAAACCACATACTGCGCTTCCATTAGCTGCCCTTTTATGTTAACAGCCGTCATTATAGACATCTTCAAGAAGTGTTTGTGAGTGATTGTGCTGAAACCCATGATAATTGCACTTATACAAGTCAGCATGTTTCTGATACCTGGGCGTATTGGTGACTTATCTGACTCTAACTCTGGGTTATTTATGTATTTACATTTAGATGCTGTCTCTGCAGAGCATGGGAATGTTTTGTGATTTGGTAGTTCTGTGATTTGGCAGAGGTTGTTACATGGGCTGATCACCCATGTACATCTTATGTGCCAGGGTCATTCAAAGGTCGAGGAATATGGAGGTAGATCAGTGCAAATCACATGGATTTTATCGGTGGGTACAGGTGTCAGCCTCCTGGTGGCAATTACAAGAATATTTGAAAATAAAAAATAAAAAATTCTCCAGCACACCAAATAATTCTTTACATGAATTTTATTTGCTCTGTGATTAATTGACCCCTTTGCAGAGGTAAATAAACCTCATAAAGATAACCTATTTGTGCGCACCTCAATTTATTTTAGATTTCCACAACAGGGTCTTCCTTATACCATGTGAAGGATTCCTTATATAATTCTTATATGGGAACTAGATTTTTTTTTTCATCCAACCACCCTCCTGTTAAAGACTAGAATCTGTTTGTCTTTTTGATCACTATGGCTAAATACCAAACAATAGCTCTCTTAAATAGGGGCGGCTGGCCCAAAGAGGACCCTAGAGTGCTGCCCTGCTTAAGCCACAAAACCCATTTAAGCTTCTTAAATTATTGTTTTAATAACAAAACTGTGTTTCCATGTTTTGTGTCTTTCTTTACTTTCCACAGAAGCCAGATTGATGTTTTGCAGAATGAAATGCACAGGTGTTATTAACAGCTTGGAAGCATTTTGGTTGTTGGACTCTTACAGTGAAAATAGTCTGCTGCACATAGTTATTCTAACATGAGCCCCTACAGAGAAAGGAAAGGATACCTTTTTTGCTTTGTGCTCTCTCCTATCACAACATAAGGAGCTAATGACAACTGCTGCTGCTTCTTGTGGTACTGATATCTTGAAATGGTTTGCAACATTTAAATCATGTGGCTTTGTGCTTTCAAACAAGGAACTGACTGATGCTGTACAGCAAATACAGCAGCAGAAATTTCAAACAGGCTGTATTTGGGCTACTTAGTGTTAATGTGTAGAAATAGAATACGAACAAAACCTTTTTTTATTTTCATTCAAAAAGCAGGCAGACATACAAATTGAAATGATTCACTGACCACACAGTTCTATAAATGCAGATCTCAACTGGGCAGTTGACACAGCCTTCAACTCTAAATGGAACTAGAGGATTCCTGAATGTACATTTACATGCACCCAAAGTCCTTTTAGAAGCAAGTCACATTAGCCAAGAAAAACAACATGAACACTTACACATACATGTTTACTACAATAATGAGTAGATATGCCTGCCACCGCACAGTTGAAAGTGTGTTGAACCTCAGCTGTGTGCATTCTTGGAGTGCCATGTCTCTCTCTTATGTCTCTGCCATAGCTAACATTAGCAAGTTAGCTAAGAACACACAATATTTAAACAAGGCAACTAATCATTAAATAGCTTCATGGGCGTTTCATTGCTCTTCCTTCAGTTGAAGTTAATTTTATGTTCACATTAGATTGGCTTAAATGTAACCAATTATGCTACATTAAACACACACAGTATTTTTTGCATCCAACCATAGTAAAACAAACCCAGTGTTAACTCCTGTAAAGTAGCAAGTAATAAGGCTTTTGCTTGTATGATGCTCTTTGAAAAAGTGTAGTGCTAATGTTAACATTGGTGTTGTATTTCTGTCACTTTTGGTAACAGGCAGAATCTCCTGTAATGACTGAGAAAGAAGCACCAGTTGGCAGCTTTGATCTTGATTTAAACATTTGCAAGTCACTATCATGGATATCTTGTCCATCATTACATCATTAGATTCTCTCCAGATGACTTGAACATAACCTGTTTCCTGTTCCCTACAGTACATATATGGGTCAGACCGGTGTGTTAAAAAAGCAGTTGTTGCTGTTGTTAACTGTGATGTAAATACTGGATTTTTCCAACTCCAATAACTTACACTGTTCGTTAGTGGAAAAAAGCTAAGTACCTTTCTGTAAAATGTTGCTTTACTGTAGCTGGATTAATTCTGTTCAAATGCTCAAATGAGTCATGACATTGTGACAGCAAGCCAAGGTACACAACGCCAGTCAGGTGAAAGTGAATGAAATAAATGGAATGCAACCATCCTTGATTTTATAATGTATACCTGTGCTTTTGAGCAAAATGTATTTTGGGGATACCTACAAAATGTTCACACAATAGACACTAAATCAAAGATGGAATTGGACCCCACCCGTTTACCTCTTAACGATTTCACCCCCTGTTGAACTTACGGTACTTGTTGTTTATTGGTCTCGTTTTTTGGGGGGGTTTTTTTGCAGGTGGCACGGTGGTTACCACTGTTGCCTTACAGCAAGAAGGTCCTGAGTTCGAATCCACCATCTGGCCAGGGCCTTTCTGTGTGGAGTTTTACATGTTCTCCCCGTGTCTGCGTGGGTTCTCTCTGGGTACTCCGGCTTCCTCCCACAGTCCAAAGACAGGCAGTTAGTGGGGTTAGGTTAATTGGTAATTCTAAGTTGGCCGTAGGCGTGAATGTGAGCGTGAATGGTTGTCTGTCTCTCTGTGTTAGCCCTGTGACAGACTGGTGACCTGTCCAGATGATACCCTGCCTCTCGCCCTATGGCAGCTGGGATAGGCTCCAGCCCCCATCTGCGACCCTGAATAGGATAAGCAGTAGAAAATGGATGGATGGTTGTTTTTTGTTTGTTTGTTTGTTTTTGTTTGTTTAAGATGGATGTAGTTTCTTGAAAAGTGAAGTCATTGCAAAAGTGCCTTGAACCTCAGCTGTTTCTGATGGTGAGCAGGGGGCAACTCCTCTGGTTTTGAAAAGAAGTGCAGATTGTAT
The DNA here is from genome assembly GCA_015106735.1 of Paratilapia polleni. Lineage (NCBI taxonomy): Eukaryota > Metazoa > Chordata > Actinopteri > Cichliformes > Cichlidae > Paratilapia > Paratilapia polleni. The sequence goes on along the minus strand of VUQI01063275.1, from coordinate 15,196 downwards.
AGAAGTCTGACCCTGTGACCTCATCAACCTCTTCTGACAATCTGACAATCATTATAGTGCACACATGAACATGCTTTTCTGTCTACTGTAATGGCTAAGAAAAATGATGCCTAAAAATAAAATCACAAAGGTAGATTTAGTAAAGACAATAACTCGTTTTATGAGGTATACTAATAGTCAAAACAGTCAGGTCCAAAAATAAATAAATAAATAATCTAATAATAACAAAAAAAGAGAATACATGTCCCTTTGAATATGCCAGGAAGAATATACTCATTGCTCTGGGCCATGTTCAGGGGGTCCAGATTTTCCTAACAGCACCACTGAAAATAGATACAGTTCAAGATCAGAATGAGTATTTCTGTAAACAGCAAATATAAGATCAAAAAGATGTGGACAATTACTGACAAGTGGTGAAATCCTGGAAACAACAGATGTTAGGCTTGCTGCAAGAGAGACGATCCAATTACTAAAATAAGTTGGGGCACAGTGGAGTGTAAAGACGACATATGGAATGGTGAGTTGTCTCCTTTTTTTGGTCAAAATACTTTCCTCTGGAGTATGAATCCTGGGATGGCGTGTATGAAGCAGAGATGAAGCAACCAGTATAAAGATGTGGAGGAGAGTGGAACAGTACTGTCAGGAAAATAGGTGGGTGTAAGTGGGTGGTGGGAGGAGAGGGGTCTGTGATGAGGAAGGAGATAGGCTTTGAGTTTGTTTTTTAGATCAAGAGAAGAAATACAGGTAAGAAAAAAGGACTAAAATGAGCGACAGGTGGAAGTGAAGCGATGTTGGCAAATGCACCAAGGCACTCAGAGGAGAGAAAAATCTTCACACCCTTTTTTCTTTTTTCTTTTTAAAAATAAAAGCTTTTAGTCATTGCTATCATGAATCGTCACTCAGAGGAGCAATTTAAAGGGTAGGCAAGTGAGAGCTACAAAGTCAGACCGTGCAGAGAACATTTTGATTAGGTGTCTTTAACTAAATAAGTCTTTAGAATTGAAGCCAAGCACTCCACATACTGTTTGGAAACTGTTTACAGGTGAATAACCTCAGATAAGCAGCTGTCCATGAATGCTGATGTGCCTTCCAGCCAACTCTATAGCAGTGAATGTATCCCAAGACATAGTTGGACTGGCTTCGACAATGACGGATGGGAGGTTTTTCTCCCACGGTTATAATTTCCATTTCATAAAAGAACACGGGCGATAAAGAGTGCTTTGTGAAATACCCCCCAATGCCTGCACCAGCATAATGAAAAGCAGAAATCAATGGGAAAGGACTTACTCTGTTCATTTCTCATTGGCCGTGTGAGTGAAACTGTGTGCTGTCTTGTGTATGTTCATCTCAAAGCATACAGTGCGAGCATTTGAATGTGCAGAAAACCCAATTAAAATGAGAATCAAAAGTGGGAATATATAAATGACTGCTATTTCAGTCATTCTGCCTTTGTGCTATTGAAGGCAGCAGCATGTGGTGTGAGTCACTAAAAACCGGTTGCGATAATGCTCAATCTGTGCACTCAGAGCTGACAGACACGCAGGTTAATTTTGATCCTACCTCACTGCATTCTTCTAGCTTGAGGGAATAGAAAAAGTGATAAGGACATTTTTAAAATGAACAGCACATGAAAACAGCATCTTTCTAGTGACATGACAGGGAAATGTTCCAGTTGTTTTCTATAATACCAAACCCTTGTAATTGCTCCTTGTCATTTTCTTTCTGATAGACCTACTTCTTCATCATTTGGTGGAATGTACGCTGAGCAAGTATAGTATTTTTACTGTGATGCTGTCTTTGTGATATACTATATGTATATACACCGATCAGGCATAACATTATATTATATATATAATATTTGTAGGGTCTTTACCCTAAAATATAAAGCACCTTGAGGCGACTGTTGTTGTGATTTGGCACTATATAAATAAAATTGAATTGAATTATGACCACCTGCCTAATATTGTGTTGGTCCCCCTTTTTGTTGACCATACACAACAAACTGCATGCACTGTGTATTCTGACACCTTTCTATCAGAACCAGCATTAACTGCTTCAGCAGTTTGAGCTACAGTAGCTCGTCTGTTGGATCAAACCCTTTTGCCAGCCTTTACTCCCCACGTGCATCAATGAGCCTTGGCCGCCCATGACCCTGTTGCCGGTTCACCACTGTTCCTTCCTTGGACAACTTTTGATAGATACTGACCACTGCAGACCGGGAACACCCCACAAGAGCAGTTTTGGAGATGCTCTGACCCGGTCGTCTAGCCATCACAATTTGGCCCTCGTCAAACTCGCTGAAATCCTTACGCTTGCCCATTTTTCCTGCTTTTAACACATCAACTTTGAGGACAAAATGTTCACTTGCTCCCTAATATATCCCACCCACTAACAGGTGCCATGAAGAAGAGATAATCAGTGTTATTCACTTGACCTGTCAGTAGTCATAGCGTTATGCCTGATTGGTGTGTATATATATATATATATATATATATATATATATATATGTAGAGAGAGAGAGAGAGAGAGAGAGAGAGGCAGAGAGATTCACTGACTCTCTGAATGGACCGACATTTTATTAGATACACCTTGCTACGGCCGGGTTGGACCCCCTTTTGCCTTCAGAACTGTCTTAATTCTTCATGGTATAGATTCAACAAGGTACTGGAAACATTCCTTGAAGAATTTGTTCCATAACATGACAGCATCTTGCAGTTGTTGCAGATTTGTCAGCTGCACATCCATGATGTACAGAAATTAAAGCCATTTGTATACAAAGTCTCCCAGTTTCAACTGCTCCAAAGTAATTAGACACCATAGCATAATTTTAAATATAAGGATTGTTTTTAATAATTGGGTGAATATATATATATATATATATATATATATTTTTTTGTAGTCAATGACTGCCTTAAGTCTAGAACCCATGGACATCACCATCATTGAGATGCTCTGCTGGGCCTTTACCATCACAGGGGCCAAGGTGTGAATGCTTTGTGAGACATTGCCCCTGTCTGCCAGCTATATTGTTTTGTGGTCCAGTGGGTGGAACACAAACCTAGGCTTTTTCTTAACCCAGAAAAGAACTCTGTGATCAACCACTTTAGTTATCTTCTGTGGTCTTTCAGGCCTTTCTCAGGTGTTGCTGAGCTGGCCTTATTAATGTATGAGAATGTTGACTTGACCACTCCTAAAGTTTTTGCTATCTCTCTGATAGGTTTATTGTGGTTTTTCAGCCTAATGATGGCCTCCTTCACTTACACACTCATCTATTTGGACCTCATATTGAGAGTTCCAGTGAAAAGCTACAAAATACAAATTTAAGACTTGTAATCAACTGCGCATCTTTTATTTGCTTACTTTATCATAGGATAACGATGAGACAGGCCTCACCTTGCCACGAAACTGTTTGTCCGTCAATTGTCCAAATGATTTTGAGCCTCTGAAAATAGGGGACGATGTGTAAAAATGGTTATAATTCCTAAATAGTTAATGCAATGCTTTTGTTAAACCCCTCTGAATTAAAGCTGAATGTGTGCACTTCAGTCACATCTCGATTGTTTGATTCAAAATCCACTGTGGTGGCGTACAGAGGCAAAATTCCAAAAAATGTGTCATTGTCCAAAAACCTACGGACCTGACTGCACGGTGGTAAGAACTAAATTGTGTGTCTAAATTCCACCTTCAGTCCAGCCAGTAGCATGATAAGTCTAACAATTCCTGCTTATTTCAACATATTTTTGTAGTCTATAGTCTGTATAGATTTTTCCCGCAGTGTAGTGAGCAATGTATCTCTTATGATGGCAGCATTGTTCCTTATTTTTAGGCAGGTCAATAAATTAAGCAGTCAGACAGTCATACCATTCGTACATAAAGCACTGCATGCTGTAACTCTTTATTGCACAGGGAAACTGAAGGTTTTGTGACTTTGCAGGTCGCATGTCACAAAAGAAGTCTGAAAAATGTGATGTATGTTCAAAGAGGACGGTTGGATAACTTTACTGTTGAACTTTGTTTTCTCTTTCTAATAAATTTCCTAATAAATTTGGCTATCCTGGATGTTTCTTTATGTATAACTTGGCAGTCCCTATATTAACTACAAAAAAGGGATTTTTTTCTTTAAACCCAAACCCCTGACAAAGGAGAAGACAAACATTAGCAGGTTACTGACTGGTGGAGTTTCAAACTTTGAGACAACTGATGTGGCTCAGGAGGAACAGCTGGTCATCTACTAATCGGAAGTTCAGAGGGTCGATCCCTGGCTCCCCTAGTCTGCATTTCGAAGTATCCTTGGGCAAGACACTGAACCCCAAGCTGCCCCTGGTGTATTCATTGGAGTGTGAGTGTTAGATAAAAAAGCGCTGTATGAATGTGTGTGTGAATGTGAATGAGGCATGTAGTATAAAGCGCTTTGAGTACTCAAACTGAGTAGAAAAGCATAAGTACCAGTCCATTTACCATTTACCAAATAGTGCATTTGTGTAGGTGTGAGAAAATGGGCTTGAATGCAGTGCTCAGACAGATGTTGTTATTTTACAGGAAGGCAATGGAAATGCAGTCTAACATTTTGCACATATCCACATATAGTCAACAACAATCTTACACGTGTACAAAACATGTAGTACAGTCCCAACAGCCTGTTTCCCATAACAAAAAAACCTATACATATGCTCAGCATCAATCAATTTAATGTAGTTTCATGTCTAAGTGCTACCACAGCACAGCCAGCACTAAGGAACTGGGCAACTACACAATCACATCAGCCATAGAGATCCAACAGCACATGCCTTTCATGAGTCTCTTTACATCTGCTTCCTACAACACACACACACACAGACATAAACACCATTACAGGAGACATCAGAGTGCTGAGTGTAGATATACTCTTTCCTCACCTATGTCTCACATGAGTTGGTTGGAGGCCATTTGTCACTGATGAACCCCTCAGGCAAACACTAGGAAGAGATTCATTTGATGTTCCTCTAACATGGTTACTCCATTGCTAGAATGCTGCGCGTGTTCAAAAGCATGACTATAGCTCTTGCAGCAGAGATAGAAAAGAAAGCCACATCTGGTCCATTTTCACTCATATTCAACTCATTTTCCTCTTCCCAATATCTTGTAAAAGTCTCCCTACTGTATTATTCGGTCTAAAGGTTCCACAGCTTAACATTTTCAGTGGAATCCAAGCCAGCCTTGAGAATAAAATAAAATAAAATAAAAAAATCATACCAGCTCTTTTATGTTTATTTTATTCTTATTTCCTTTTTGCCTTTATCGTTTTCTTAAGCTAAATGTATTAGTGCAATATGTTTAAATTGCAAAAACAAATCTCTGGAATGGAAAAAGATCATTCTTGTTGTAAATACTAGGAAATTATTTTATAGAATTGGTGTATTTTAAACTCTTTGCTGTTTTACTACACTATACAGACACACTGCGTTATAAACTGTCTTTCACATGTGCAACAAAGCAGCATAGCACAGACTTATACTTTAAAGCACCGAGCAAGCTGATTTAAGCAGCTGGTGCTGAAATGCTTTGCTCAGTGGAGCACACATAAATGAATCAGAAATAACTTCACACTTGTAATTCACACACTGAATTCTTTCTCAGTTGGTTATTGGAACTAACTTAACCAGGCAACTTTTAAGTCTCAAAATCTTTCCACACAATGAAAAGTAGAAATGAGCAACTATACCACTTTGACTGCAGATTTAAAATCAAGTATCAGTTACTCAGTCTACAGTTTGCCACAATTCATTTATGCATTATATATAACATCAGATGGTAAAGTGGAATGGTTTGCACTTTTGTGGCACACCCACTCGCATATGTGCCATCTACAACAGCAATAGTAGTCGACGGACCAACTGTGATGAAGATATTCGGAAAACATCCGAACCAAATACATACAATCTGGATTCAACTGTAATGACCAGTTGAATGAAGAATCTAAACAGGAAAATAAATTCTGAATACCCTAGTGAAATTGATTTTTTTTTTTTTTTTTGTTTTTTTGTTTTGGAGTTTGCCCTGTATTTAGTAAAGGTTTCACTAGTTTGGGCAGGCCTGTTGGAGTCCTTTGGAGCACAATGACCTGTCTTCTGTTTGGCTCTGTTTGTCTGGCAATACGATTGGTCACAAGGGCAGCCTAGCTGCTTCCTGATATTGCCGAGACATACCGTGGTTTCTCATCTGGAGAGAGTAGATACAGGAGGGGGTATATGAAGCTCTGTGTGAGACTGGTACTTCAGAATATGATGACCATGCCTCCTATAACATGTGTTCACCTTGTCTCCTTGATATTCCATAGAAAATGTAACTACAGTAATCACTCTTCATCTACCTTTTCTGGATTATTATTTCTGCATGGGGGCAAACCTAATCCCATCATTATTTCGATAACCCTTAGTGGCCCCTAATTTAAGTTCCTATAAAGTCCAATACTGTCAGTAATGCCTTATCAATATAAAGCAGGCAAACATTTAGATCCTTTAGATTTATTTGGACCATTGAACATAGCCCACAGCAAAGCGTATACTGTGCCTGGTCTATTCAAAGGCCCCTTGACTAAGTATGTGGATTTTTAAATTACTTGGACGGGACACTTTTGACTACCTACCTGCCTCATAAAATAAGTAAATATTGTCTTTACTATATCTGCCTTTGTTAGTGAGATGTGGTTTTAGTGTTTGCAAGGACTGCAACTAAAACATGCACTGAGCGGGACTACAACAGCTCTCCGAAAATCAAAATAAGCAATGCAAATAGCCTTCCTGCAACTGTCATTCAGAAATTATATGTCTGCACAGCTCAACATTTGCTGGCATATTGGACTGGTTGGTCAATCAGTCAGGCTCCGATCACAACTGACATTTGAGGATTACCAGAAGCAACCCACAGACATTAAGTCACAGAGATTGCTTGTTCCAGTCGAAGCACTTATAAATATTACACTTTCAGCTGTATTACAAATTGTACTTAGGTTGTACTTTAGACTGTGGTGTAGTTTGTTGAAATCTATATAATTGCTGTTCACCAGCTGGTGGCGTGTAGCCAGCATATTTCTTTGGAGCAAATATGATGAAATGTTCACCTCCAACACTGAACAGATCTGACAGAATCTGAAATCTCATTAGATTACAATTTGAAATAAAAGATATAACGATGGATGGGTGGATGGATGGATGGATTGCTCTGTAAGATGAACACACAGAACCTCAATGCAACTAAATGGCTGAGGGAGGCAATCGTATTATATATGGAGCATTAAACACAATGCTGTTTCTAAATCATCCTCAGCATATAAAACATTGCTTTATACACATAATTTATTGACTACTTTTTAGAACCATGTGACATTCTGTTGCCTGGAAATGTTGGTAAAATCACAGTAAAATGCTATCTGTGAGGGTCTGGAAACAGCAATGAAAAACTCATCTCATGAGTCTGTCTCAAACAGGTCATGACTAGATTCATTTTAACATTATATATGCCCCAACGGTTATTTTTTTTAAGTAGCCGTCACTCCTTTTGCCATTGTGCCACACTATATTTAAGGCTATTACAAATGGAGCTGTTTGAGAGTCTGGCAGTAGTTCTGTGCACAGTGAAAGGATAATTGCTAAAGAACCCGTGATGCGATGTTGTGACAACATCACCACTGATAGGGGATGAGAGGAATCACTTGTGTGTTAAAATTGCCATTCAAACTTGGCCAATCAATTGTGGCAGACATTTAAATGTTAATGGTTAAAAATGAACTGCTACATTGTTGGTGGACAAGTGGCGCTTCCTAGTCAATGCAATGTTTATTCACAAACCGTTTAATTGCTGACAAGGGCATGTACCTTCTAGCAAAGTGACTACAGAACAAGAGACATTTACAGCTATTTTTTCCAACTGAGAAATCACTGAATAAAGAAAAAAATCAATCTATCTAAGAGAGGTCCTGCATTTATCATTATATGACAGAGATATATGTCATGCATGGGAATGGTGCACATAAAAGCCATTATCATATGTCACATCAGCCAAGGAGTGCTCAGTTTCAATCTAATGAAAAATATCACAGCATGATCTCAAGCACACAGTGTTTCAAATGTCAAAGAATGCAGACCACTGCTTGTGAATTGCACACCCTTACGATATGTCAGAGCCCATTGAAATTATAGAGAAATGGGAAATCCCAACAACAAAAGCACTTATATCAACAGTCACTTCATATTAGAAGCAAACCGCCCTTACTTTAAGGCAGCGAGGTGTGACGAGGGTCAGGAGCTTTCAATATAAGCTCTGGTGGACAGGAATGTGTTTCAGAGAGGATGAGGGTGGAACAAGAGAAATCCATTAGCCTCACCCTCTAAGAAGACATCATATTTATCTTTTGTACCATAAACTACCTCTATATCTCTTCCCTCTTCCTTCACTCAATTCACCACTTTTACTTTTATGCCACCCTTTTCAGCTAAATGCTTTGCACTTGCCTACCTTTTCTCACTTTTCTCTCTAATCATCCCTTCACCTCCGTTTTACATTTCTGTGTAGTAGCTGAAGAAGAATCCGCCTCCCACCTAGGTTCCACCTCCCTCTGCTCTCTGTGTCATTTTCCCACTTTATTTATTGTAGCCAAAAGAAAAATGGCAGTATTAAGACCTTAACAACAAATGAGTAGTCATCTGAAATCAACTTGCTACCAGCCAAGCTCTGCAATATGTTTACCCCTAGTTACTCATCATCTTGCCAGTTTCTTTTTTACCAGTGTGGTAATATTTAGACCATACAGGTATGTGAATTCTTAGCCTCTTGTTTCTGTAAACTGTCTTGTGACTGTTTTATTTATCTATTTTATTTAGATACAATTTAACCATCAGGATAAGCTTGTGGTCAATATATCACACTGTTATGCAGAAAAAAAATGGACAAAAAAAGTTACGTGTATAATCCTGCTTTGTTATAGTGTTATGTTTCTTTTTATGATAAAGACATTGAAAATAACTGGCAGGAAAAAATACTGCAAAAGTTAGATTCCATTTAACAGACTAGCCTTAGTTAACAAGCTTACTGACCATACAAAAGCAGTCGCTTTGCAAAATGAAAAATATGAGGGGTTATATACACTAACAATAGGCCTTCTTGCATTTTTGAATTTCAAATTAAGTTTGTCCTTCCATCCATCCATCCATCCATTTTCTACTGCTTATCCAGGTTTGGGTCTTGGGGGCAGCAGTCTAAGCAAAGAAGCCCAGACCTCCCTCTTCCTGGCCACCTTTTCCAGCTTTGACACCCAGGCATTCCCAAGCCAGCTGAGAGATATAATCTCTCCAGGGTGCCCTGCATCTGCCTCAGGGCCTCCTCCCAGTAGAACATGCCCAAAAAATCTCACCCAGGAGGCATCCTAGTCAGATGTCCAAACCACCTCAACTGGCTCCTTTAG
>VUQI01063272.1:0-14049 GCA_015106735.1 Paratilapia polleni | reverse complement strand
TTTTTTTGAAATTTTTAAAAAAAAAAAAAAAAAAAAAAAGCCTTCTGGAAAGCGGGACCATGTGAAAGCTTAACTGCACAGTCAGTGTTTTGTGCTGCACATTTGTGCATTGCTCTGTGAAGATACTGCTGTATATTCACACTTGTGGACGAGTCGCTGACATTTTATCAAATGAGACTTGAAGGAGAAAATCTTTCGCAGAAACTGAAGCCATGTCAGGACTGTAAGTGTTTAGCCTTGAGGTCAGAGTAGTGTTAGAGTCTGAACGTCCCCACGGAGACAGAACAAACCGGTGTCAGTGATCCACAGCGACGAGCCGAAGCTCACTGACTGAATCAGGCCAACAAGTTTCAGCTCCGGTGTCCAAATGACCTGGTTTCTACAAGCGAATGCAGTGGCAGCAGAAAATTTAACCCTTCACTGTGTAATCCACAAATCAGAGCAGCTCCTGCATCCACAGACTCACAGACAGGAGAGCAACATGTGCAGAGACAGGACTCTCAGCAGGAAAAGTCAGGGTTGGTTTTGTGTTTATGAAAGGAGCAGCTCGATCGAGGCGGCAGGAGGCGACACTCAGATTACAGAGGATTACAGACAATAGGTGTGTTTGTGAAGCTGGCCAATCAGTGATCAGGACTGTGAAGCATGTGCCTTTAATGCTGCTGAGACTTCCAGGAAGGAGACAAAAGCATCACATGTGGAGCGATGAGGAGACCGTGACCTTCCTCACGTTACTGTTCTCATATCGCACTGTTTCCATCATGTGATCTTCAACTGCAGCTCCTTTGGTGCTGCCACTCTGTGCTCTTTTCATCCAAGATTATTTTCTGCACACAACTCAAGGATCTGATTAAATTTACTTCCTGTGAACATGAAAGTACAAGTGAAGATCTTTGCATTAACACACAGACAGATGAACAGTATACAGCTCCTGAGTCTGTGTATGGAGGTAACTTTCTCAGTGATGGTTCACCTTGTGGATCTTTGAGCTAATCACAGGTGTGAAATCTTTTTCATGTTTTATATTCAAAAGGGCACTTTTCTGAAGCAAAACATCAGATCTTTGATCTTTGAGTTGAACACACAGTCAAAGCAAATACTTCCCTCCTTCACTTTCTTCAATTAATTAATTACTTAATTAATTGAATAACTAATTAAGTAGAAATTTTTTGGCCAATTTAATCAATATAAAATTTGCTGCCCCATTTTAAAAAAAATTTGCATTTCTCAGAGTTTAATTTCTCTCCGTGGTTCCTTCCTCTTGTTCTAGACCCATCGCCTCACCTGTACCTGAAACCCTGACAGAAATCACAGAAATCTGACAGTTATAAAAGGAGCTGGTGACGCCAGGACCTCCTCTTTCCTTCCATCATCGACTTCCTTTAACCCTCTCCTCTGTGTCCTTCCTCCTGTCCTCCTCTCACTCTCTATATTTAGGCTCTGTGTTCTGTAGCTGCTCACAGAGGCCCCTCGTCCCTCCTCTTCCTCCTCTCTCTCGTCCTCTGGCTGTTCCACTCAGCAGCAGCACTTTCTGTCCTTGTCAGAGTTCATGTGGACAAAACAGACCAGCAACAATCTCCCTGAGGCTGCTTCCATCATTCAGCTGCTCAAATCTGTCGGAGATGCTCCCGTGTTCGGCGAGTCCTCTGACCGCCCGGTGCCGTTTCCCCTTCGGTTAATTTGCCTGGTATGCAAATCAAACACCCTCTGCATGTTTCTCTACAGTATTTCAGGACTCAGGAGGTTCAAAGGTATAAACTATTGAAATCACATGCAGGCTTTAGTCCCACATCACCCTCCTGTCATGTGGTTTGTCCTGTTTTTCCTGAATAATGACTGAATGTGTCTGTAACACTGCCTTAAAAATGCTACTAATGTGATATTTGTAGCATTAGCTGCAAAACAGGCTGTGGCAGTTATATGAGCTAAAAAAGAGAAACCGAAAGACATTATGGAATATATTCTCCTTTGTGTGGTGATCTTGAAATATGCTAGGAAAATCACAGTTAAAGCTGCGAGCAGCGATGACCGGGCCGTCGCAGCTCCGCACATGTGGAGGTGCGCTGCTGCTGCTGCAGCAGCCAAGAGGAAATGAGGAGAAAATGTCACTGAGACTCAAAATATTTAAGTAGGCAGAATTTTTGATTAAACAAATACATTTAGAGTATTTAATCTTCATTTATTTTGATACAGACGGAGTTACTGTCGAGATGAAGCTTGTTTATTTTTGGTTTAGTGCTGCAGCTCGCCCCTCTTTACGTGTCTTTTGCTCAGGATTACGTAGGAGTGCTGCTCAGTCTTTTAAACACGAATGCAGATGATGGAAGATATGTCTGTTGTGTAAAAGCAGGTGTGTTGAGCCTTTAAAGCAGCTTTACAAAAATAAAATAGTGAGTCTGTATTACTGTAAAGACATTATGTAAAAGTGTTGTTGTAAGCAGACGTGTGTGTTGCGAGAGTTAACGCAGCGTGTCTGCTCGTGGCGGCAGAACAATGACACTCAGGAACATGGCGAGCCTGCAGACGTGTTTTCAGGCGCGGGATAAAAATAGCGTGTTGGGTTTTTTTTTCCCTGCAGCTGCACTCGGGCTGCTGCTGGATGTTTGAAGGACTCACCGTCTGATAAGTCAGCAGCGTGAAGAGACCACACGACTCACTCTGCCTCCTTCACACAGCGAGAAACATAAAATCATCTTACATGTGTTTAAATGTGACGCGAGTGTTACCTGTGACAGGTACTTCCTCCATAGCGGCTCGTCCTCGCTGATGTCGAACTCGTTCCAGCCGTGGTACGCCCTCCTCCGGCTCACCTCCTCCTGGGTCAAACCCAGCTGCAGGTCGGCCTGCCGGGGCCAGCGTGACACAGATTAACGTTTCAGAGACGAAGCTCAGACAGAAACATCCTGAACTGGAGGCACTGATGCCGTTTTTTAATTATTAACATTTCTGACTCACATCGAACTGTCAGTAAAACATGTGACACCTAATATTTTGCGACAATGACGATTTGTGTCTTTACACTTCCACAAATGAAAACAGCTGGGTGGTCATCGATATAAATGTGTTAAATCTAAAAATCCTATCGGAGAACGAGCCTTAATGATAGGAGAGGACGGCCTCCTTACCTGCAGGATAAACGCTACTTCATTGACTGGGAGTTCACTGGCTTTTCTGGACGCTAGTACTGGGACCATGGTCTCATCTTCACTGGAGGGTTCTCCTTCGGAAAGCTGAAACACACAGAAATAAAACTTGAACCACAGAGGAAACAAATTCAGAGGGAATCTGGTGGAAGAAGCAGGCCAACGATCGGCAGCCTTTACTAACAAAAGAGCCACTCTGGGCAATTCTGGAATTCAACAAATCCCACAGTGAATTAAAAGCAGTTACAGGGTAAAATATCAAAGACAGCGTCCCCTTTTCAACCCCAGACTCAGCTTCTCAGTCTTTCCAGTCTGGATATACACAAAAGTTTTCAATGAAATGAGACTGAATTCAATCCTTCCAGATGTTGGTCCTTCAGATTTGCTCAGAAGTGATCCCTCTTCCTAGGAGAGGATCTCTGTATTGTAGCTTTAACCAGGAGCTCCTGTGAGATAAACGATGCAGTTAAGATGGTTGGTTTCCAGGTTTAGCGAGATGTGAGAGTGAAATATCAACCTGCAGTCTCCACAAACCCAGCTTCCCATCAGCTGGGCCTGAGCCCACCTGAAAATCACCAAAGAATTACAGGACACCCGTTACTGCGGGCTAAACACCCCTGGAAAAGAACAGGAAGTAACCGGCTGCAGGAGGCTACTTCCTGATCTACCACAGGGGAAAAACCAGATCAAATCATGACTTTGCTTTGAGCTCCACCTTTTCATCCTGAGTGTGAGTGATCAGACGGAGGCAGGACAGAGTTCGTGTACGAGCCTCTTTAAATTTCAAGCCGTCTGGTTTAAAATATGTGCCCGCCTCAGTCAAAGTAATGTGTTTGAAGTGTGCAAAAACCTTTTTTTTTTTTTTTGTACAAATCAGACCCGCTGAAGCTTTGGGATTCTCTTCAACATGTCAGCTGTTGCTGCTATTAAGATATTCTACTCTCTAATGTTTGTATATGCAAAAACTTTAGTTACACAAATGGAAAAAATGAATGCGTCAAATTCCACGTCCTGTTTCACTCGAGTACCTGCTGCCTGAATGGGAGGAACACAGTGCTGCAGATATTTCTGAGACCATGTATTCTTTAGTGTGACTGTTAAAGGGTTAATACAGCTAAATACACTCATGTCATGTGTCCACAGGGTCTGGAAATAACCCGCTTTGCATTCACTGTCTATGTTGGTCATGGCTATGTCACCAGCAGTGCAATGCATTCTGGTGGTGTGGCGGTGTGTAAAGTTGAGGCTTTATGCAAGTCATGCTTATCTGTCAGATAACTGCATAAAAAATGCTTGCAAAGGTTCTGAGACTTAACAACACCATCGAGAGGTCCGGACCTTTTTTTAAATCAAGAGTTTAAGTTACATTTTAAGACCTTTTAAAGACCATTAAGAATTAAATTTAAGACCAAAAGTATTCACCAGCAAAGAAAGCACAAAGGAAACAAGGGAAAGAGTCCCAGAATTACTTCCAAAGTAAAAGCACCTCTGCTCTTAATGTGGATGCTTTTAATGGTGGCTTAATGCCTTCATAAGTTTCTACTCAGTTTATTTAAGCATCAACCGCTGTAGGCTGAAAACTGCAGTTCCTCTAGTGACCACTTGAGGCTCCAAAACGGAGTCAATCCTCATTGATTTTGATGTAAAATCTGCTTTAATGTTTTCCAACAAGTCCTAAGTAAAAATGAACAATGTTTAACTTCATCTGTTAGACTGGGCTCAGTTTAAGCTTTTTTCTGAGCCCAAATTCAGAATCAATTCTTGATTAAATAAATATAAAAAAGGCAAAATTTTGACTTTAACGCCACTAAAATGCAATATAAGGACAGTCACTCGTGGGCAGTAGAGAACAATGTGAGGAAGCAACTTTTTAAATCTGCAATCAGGTTGGAAAACAGAGTCATCCGTAAGAGTGTTTGTGCTGTGATCTCTCAGATGCAAACAGATGTTACGCTGATGCACAACTCTGCCTTGCTGGTGCCCAAATATATGTTAGTGGTCGACAACGTTTGGCATCCTTTGAAACAAAGAGACATCGTGCAGGTTTAGTGTGCAGAAAGCTGTGAACAGCCTCTTCACAGAGCAACTTTAAGTTTGCATCAAACAGCTTAAAAAAAAAACTGAGCTGAACTCTTTAACTCCTCTGCAGTCGGTGCTTATTGTCATGCATGACGCTGATCATTTCCTTCCAGCAAGCAGGAGAAAAAAAAAAAGCACCAAAGGCTGCAGGTCTGAGGAGGAAGGCTGACGAAGAAGAAGCTGACAGCAGGAAACAAAACGAGGACGACAGCAGCGCTGTCAAAAACCCCCGCAGGGTTTAAAACGAGAACAAAGAGTCAAGAGGAAGATGCTTCCCTTCCCCCGTCACCAAGAAGAGCTATTTAAAAACACCTGCGCAGGTTTACAGGAAGGTTACTTCATCACATTAAAGGCTGAGTCTATAATTTGAAGGAGCTGCTTCAAGAAACAGCTGAGAGAGCAGCTGTCATTAGCTAACATTATCCAGAAGAAAACCAGCTCAGGGTCGGATTTGATCCGGAAAACCAAAATGATCCCTCCATGAATCGAATCTCCTGCTGATTAGTTTCCCCTGATGGTCAAGTTCCTGTTTGGTCTTTAAAGAAAACTGACTGTCTTCTGGCTAACGTTAGCTTACGCTGAGAAATTCCTTAACACCGCAGACATAAGAGACATGTGACACTCAGAAGAGTCTGTGGGAAATTTTCCACAGCAGAGATGGTGGTGAAAATATCATTTCCTTTTTTAAAGGCTTACACTTTTCTAAAGCCTGACGTCAGGGTTTTTTCTTGTGTGTCTGAAGCTCGATTTATGGCCCCGCCTGAGAGACTCGACTCAGGGCAAAGTCTCACAATAAACCTGAGAGTGAAGCTTGAGATGAATAATCAGATGTTCCTCATTTAGTGCCGGCCACAGCTGGGCGCATGTATGCAAATATACCTGCAGTCACCTGTTGCTGCTGCTGCAAAGTTTTAACCTGTCACCCAGCCCGAGCGTACGAAGGTACGAGTTCAGTGTCAGCAGACAGATTTATGGTGTTCAAGCTGTGATTACAGTGCAGCTTTAATGAGAGCTGTGAGAAGAAGTCTGTCCCACGGAGGTGAATGAACTCCTGGTATTTCTCATCTGCTTTCAATATTTCCACAGTCAGAGCCTGAAGAGGAGAAGCTGCCAGGCGGTTTACCTGGAGGTCGAACCCGCCTTCAGCTGCTAAACTGGAGCTCGGGATAATTTCTCATGCAGCAGCTAAATGTGATGTATAAACACAGCGAGTCAGCAGGAAGTGGAGGCAACAAAAGGACGGCGTCTGATGCTGACCATACGGATTCATGTGATAACCCGAGCAGCTCACACACAGACTCTCAGAGCAGGAACACAGGTGATCTGTGTGCAGGTGCATTTTAAGACTAAGACCTGCAAATGTCAGAGAAAAACTAAAATTACACATAAAACAGAAACGACAGATGCAGCAAAGTTAAAGCTTTAATGCAACTTATCTCAAACTTTTCAGTCACAAACCAGCATCATTTGAGCCAACAAACTTCACATTTACAGTTCATAGCATAAAACAGCAAACTTTGACCTAAAACCCCAGTCAGAGAGAGCGGGTATCATGCCGGCGGCTGTCAGCTTTGTCTGTTAACCCTTTGTGCCTCAGGCTCATTTCACTCTTCTGCCCAAAACACATGGAGTGATCGCCACCTCCTCCGGAGACAGCAGGGGAACAGGTGACAGAAATCTATAAAGAACACCAGAAATCCAGCAGTAACATGCACCAGAGAATGAAGTCATGATCATCACAAGCACACCGAGCAGAAAAATAAACACATTTACTTGAGTTAATATATTCATTTTTCTGCTCTCTTTGTGCTGCTGTTTATTTCTGATGTTACACATTAGAGCTCTGAAACTTGAAACTGGATCCATTTAAACATCATGCAGAGCATCAGGTCCGACTCTGTCCCACAGCCTAACGCAGACGTGGAAATCACTTTAGTCTGTTGCCATATCAAAGTCATAATTTTCCTGCTTTAACAGCCTGAAAATGTAACTGATCATTTCTCTAATCTGTAATTCCAGCAGACTCAGCAGCATCAGAGCCAAGTAAAAAAACACGTAGACATTTCTGCATCACCAACTGAATTCATGTAAACTCCTCTGACAATGCGATGCACAGTCTGCACTTCCTGTATGGCTCACCTCTTAACCTGCAAGGTACAGCTTAGCAGGCTGCACAGATTAACCCTCTGTGGTCTAAATCATCATAGGTGGTAACCCTTACCCTAAACCGTAAATTAAGAGTTACTAAAGAAGTGGCACTTCCAGCTGATTTTAAACTGAAACTCTGAACATAACCTGCTCTGGACCAAGTGACATGTTCAGCATCGGTTACCATGGTGATCTAACGGGTAAAAAGAGAGCCACCTTCATGGTACTGAGAACCCTGACTTTAAGCTCGTATCCTCCCCAGCCCACTAAGCTTGCTTTGAGACTTGGTTACATTTTCTTGTCAAATTTTCCCACTTTCATCATTTTGCTGCTGAGTTTTTACATTTTGTAAAAACAAAAATCAGTCAGCAAACCTCAGGACCAAAAGTCTTGGACATGACTGTACAGTATATGTGTGTTTTTCCTTTTGTATGATGCTGGATTTTTCCCACAGAGATGCTGCAGAACTGCTGCTTTTCACCAGCTCACCAGCCCACAAAACACGGCACTACATGATCAAAGAAGTCTCCAAGTCAACATTTTACAGACCAGCACCCAGACTTCAGGACACTAAGCTGTCTCAGACCAACAGTCCAACCCAGTGACTGAAAGTGACACAAACTCCTGCAGAGTTCAGCACTGCAGGCTGAAGCTGAACCAGGACACAGCTCTGCAACATCTCCAAAATAAGAGCTGGAGATTCAAGGATGGACAGTATGAATCTAAATCTGTGTTTATGTGAAGATTAAGAAATATGAAAAACCACGTCAGTATTTCTCTGGAAGTTTCAGACTCGTGTGGTGTGATTCCTCTCCGAGTCACCTGCGATCACCGCTACACACCTCATGGCCTCTTCTTCCTTCATACAGCTTCCTTCAGTCATTCAGTCAGTTTTACCTGAGATACAGGTGTGTATCCCCTTTGTGCAAGCTTCCTGCAAACTCATGGCACCCAAACACAAAGAAAAGCAGCATCCTCATCCTGAGCTGCCCGTGTTCCTCTGAGCAAATGCCCTCCTGCTTTAAAAACGTCCTTTCTTAGCAGAGAAAGAGGAGAGAGGAGCAGCTCTGTGAGCTGAGAGGATTGTTCCTGATTAGCAGTGAGTAGAGCTTAGAGGAGCATCCTGCTGCCTCCTCATCAGACAGCCCTCTGCAGGACGGGAGGGTCGCTGCAGTCTGAGTCACTTCCTGTTTCTGAGTTTTAAATTGATGTGGACAAGATGGAAGAGGAGAATGCACTGTTCCTAAGAGGCACTTTGCCTCAGAGATGTTTCTGCTTCAGCTCTGTCCTGATTCTTTACAGCTTTCAGGGTGTAAAACGAACATTTTAATGTCCTAAGATGTTGAAAGCACATCACGAAATGCATTACACACATGATTCTGAACTCCTGTTCAGTCCTTTCAAACTCAGTTTAGAATTCACACGAGGACACAGAATAGAAAGAGGACATGACAGAAGAATAAAGGCTGTCCCTGAAGTGAAACGTCTTGATTTCTGAAATGTTTTTGTGGTTTCCTGTTTCATCACTGTATTTTTGTCAACACGTTCTGCCCGTTTTGTCGCCCCGTTTTGTCATCCTGTTTTGTTGCTGCGTTCTGCCCGTTTTGTCATCCTGTGTAGTCGCCACGTTCTGCCTGTTTTGTTGCCGCGTTCTGCCCGTTCTGTCATCCTGTTTTGTGGCTGCATTCTGCCCGCTGTGCCGCCGTGTTTAGCTCACTGCGTGTCTTCTGATAAAGTCTTTGTGTGGTCAGTCTTCTGACGCTGTAGTTAGACATAGTATTAGCCTATGTCACTTGATGCTGATGCCAGGCCTGAGAGAAATGAGTGGGATGAATCAAAGTGTGGGTATGGATGGTGTTTTTTTGTACGTGAGTAAATAAAAGTGATCCTCCAACCTTCCTTATAGTCTGCAGGTATTAAATTAAAAGCGACTCTGGCTTCCCTAAAGCCCAAAATCTTCAAATTCCTCCCAAAAACAAACACTTATTCTAACTACTGATTACCTGTTCAGGTGTGCTGCGCTCTTCTTTTTTTCCTGCCTTATCCTCCGGACTCATTTGACTGCTGATTTTACAACATTCAAAGCTGAAACAAACTAAAGGGGAAAAAAAACAAATCCAAACCTCAGAAAGACGGAGAGACGCACCGTGTTCACGCCGTCCTTCATTACAATCTGACATCATCATCATCATCATCGTTTCTGAGGAGGTTCAGTTCTAATCAGATATTACCTGTGAGTTTGTCTTTTTTTAAATTTTTTTTATAAAAGGACATCTTAACAGTTTCTCATTTTCAGAAACTACAGAATAACACCACCAACTAGTACAAACAATAGAGTACGTATTAGGAGGGCATGGAGAGAACAGAAAAACAGAAACTGTGCCGTCACCTCTCACACGAGAACCAGAGGAGGGTTATTGTCCTGCAGCAAACAGGGAAATATGCATTAAATGAACAGAAACTGGGAGCTTTCTTAAACCTCGAACTGTTCATGAATTAATTTCATTCTGCTGCCAGGCTGGAAATTACTAGAAGCATTTCAGTTTTATAGTCTGGGAATATTTCTCTCAGGCAGGTGGTCATCACGAGTCGCCTTTGTGGCCTCTGACCCCTCTGACCCCTCTGTGACCTGTTGTGGGTACAGAAACCTTGACGATTATCTGCCGCTGTAATCGCTGCTTTTGACACTGCAAATTATTATTTAATGTTGTTGTGCTCTAATCTGCCATAGTAACCTGCAGCCTTCAGATTTTTCAGATATTTGGTTAATGTGACCTCTGGTTCAGACTCTCTGCTGCTGTAGGAGATTTGAATGTTTCTTTATTTAAAGCATAGACTGAGCAGGGAGGCTGCAAGTTATCTATACATACTTTCAGCTGAGTGGAAAAAAACGTGAAAAGCAGGTTTGCATTTTACGTCCATCTTTCACGTCAGGGTATAATCCTCTGACTGGTTGGACTGCATGCCCATCTCCATGTTAGAAAGTTCATTTCACACAGGAAACATCTTCATACACAGAGAGGAGCTGTACATACAAATGTTCTTATCAAAGCTGTGATTGGAGTCTGATTTCAAACCACAGGAGGGTTCATTATCACTCTGCAGGAGAGCTCGGCTCTAATGCGGCGAGGTGGAGGCCGGGAATAACTTTCCATCACTAAGAAAAGAAAAGATAAAACATTCAGAGTGTTCATAACTCATCCTCTAACAGTTCAGACATCAGACTGTTAATAAGTAAAGACTCCGAGCTAACATAGTATAGCTCGTATAGCAAGTATAAAAATGGACGTCACAACAAGTGCAATACAATTAGAGCAGACTGGGTGGATCAGGACGAATGAACGTACCACTGAGTGGACAGGAACGAGCAGGGCTGGCGACACACTGTGCAGAAGCTCACCGTGATCTGATGCTTGCAGGTAAATCCGGTTTAAGACTAGAGTTTTCTCAAAAAGGTGATTTTGTACAAGAGATTTTGTGTCCAGCATGATGCCGCTTGATTATAGCAAAAATCATAATCATGATTATTTTGATCAATACTGTAATCTCAATTATTGAAGACAATTATTCATTAACAGTTATTTTTTAGAACAAATAAACAGTTGGTGTGGGTGGTGGGACTCACAGGGTCATCCAGCTGGGAGGGGCAGCGATTTTGCCCGTCAGGCAAAGCACGCATAGCCACCGGTCCTTGCTGGTCTGCCTCCACACGGAGGTGAAAAGAGCCCCAGGAGGACCTGCACAGCTGCCTATGGCTTGATTATACTTCATGGGTCCCTGAGTCTGTTTGGGTCCGCTTGGATTCAAGTGACATAAATTCTGTCATCAGACAGCGTCCGTGCAGACGTCTGCATGCCTGCCCATATTTTTTTGACCATGCGGACTCGTCCACGAAGACTTTATATTGCAACACACCAACTACGCATGCGTCCCAGGTGGCGGACTTGAAAGAAGAACAGGAATGACCACTCGGCCTTCGTGTCTCCAGCTGTCCGTGTCCATCTACAATCAAAGAGCCAAACGCCAACCCTTCTACAGGTTCACCTACGGAAACCTTGAGTTTTTCTTCCTGTACATAAGTCTTGTCATCATCTTGACTCGAGCTGAACTGAACAGTGATTTTAATCCTTAAAGGGGGTGAAAATTAAGGATATGTGTGACTAGTCAACTCGATGACTGAACCTTGCTTCCCTCTCTACTCAGCACCAGAAATACTACTTGGTTTATTTAGGTACAACACCAGCTAACTTTTGTTAGACACCACCCGCCGAGGCTGCAGTGCCTTTCAAAACCTCTCTGTGACAGGAAGGTGGAAAACAGCCAAGTGAACCAGCACGTTTCTGCAGTACTTTGAGGAAAATGAGCGTCTGTATGTCGGCTGTAACCACAGCATAACCTCCAGACCAGTTAATCGGTCTGATTTTCATTTCCCTCTGGTCAGACGATCAGTAAATCAGCCACCAGCAGCATCCCTAGCAAAAAACACACACCGCTGTGAAGGAAAGGGGTGCACTCGAGTTATAACAGGAAAAGCGAGAGCTCCGTCACTAAAATGAACGCAAAAGAGTAAATTAAGTTTTAACTTGGTTAACTTGTTTTTTATAAATCACTGGAAGCCAAATCAGAAATTAAAATTCAGATAGCCACATTTCTGATGGACTGATGGTGAATGGTTCAAAGTTTGAACCCATCGTTCAACCTTCGTTAGACATCTTGTGACCTTGCTCTCTCCTTCAGTTTCATCCTTTACCTTCCCTTCACCCTGTACTGTACACACAGAAAGCTGCTGTCTTGGTGCTACTTCTGATACAATGCATGTTTTGTGTACAGAGAATTTGTGAAACCTCCTACTCTTTGTATGGCTCCAGTTTCATCAGCCTCTCTTCTTCGTTTAAGGCACTAAGCTGAACTCTGGCTGACGGCCGGCTTTGTGCCAAACAGGGTGTTAGCGGCACGCTTCACTAGCTGCTGGTGTTCATTTCACTTCTTGAAGGATTGCTTTCGAGGCAGGGGGACGACGGATGCAAACTCCAGCTGAATATCAGCCAAGCTCTGATCCACATCACCACATCCCTTCGTCTAATTTAATGATCGGCAGAAAGAAAAAGTAGGTCAGAATCCAACAGCCAGCGATGACTTTCAGATGTGATTGAATTCATTAAAGAGGCGAAGGTCTGTCCACGGCAGGGTTCAGAAGTTTATTTCTGGATCAAACTGTACTGAAAATATTTACACATCAGACGGCTCTAAATTTTACTCACGTCGATGTACAAAGCGTTTGGAAAAGTTCCCTGAAAACCAATCAGAGATCTTAAGAGAGGTCTGTTCGTATTCAGGACTTTTTATTCAAAACTGGACTGGAATCAGTTCTTAGTTAAAGTTCTGTTCCCTACTGTATAATACAAACATGGTGACGTTTGTATTGATTTTACCAGCCGAGATCCTGATCAGTGCAGGCTGAACTGTAGACCCTTCACAGGAAGGTGGGGATGATGACGAAGACCCGAAGCTGCTTTCCCATTAAAGAGGTTAAAAAAAAAAATTAAAAAAAACAGGTTACAAATGATAAAAACTTGGTCCGTTACATCAGTCAACCTTAGCCTGTCACAGACACCGAGTGCTGCGGGGTAACTGGAACGTTAGCATCACCCTGGTTCCCTTCTGGATTATGACATGAAATAATCTGTAAGAAATAGAAGTTTATCACACTCTCACATTTTGTTCAATGAGATAATCTCAACAAACTGATGTCACTCTTCTGATTTCTAAAGCCTGAATGTGACTTCACTGTCGCTAAGTTTTTATGTCCAGTGCGATGACGCTGAATGCTCCCGGCAACTTCTGTTGTCTCACTTAGATGCTTGTTAGCCACCTAACACTGTCTCTGGGACAGGTAAACGCTTCAGAATTCACAGGTGAGGCGTTTTCAGATATATTTTATGTTGGAGATTGATTTCTGAACCAAAACCCCACCGACTTTGAGACAAGAGAGCAGGAAGCAGCAAAATGCTAATTGATTTGCAGTTTGTAGGACTGGGATCAGCAGTATGAACCTTTTTTTATGCTCTCACCAGTCTTCTGTAAAATGTTCTGTTACTTCAAGTGGAAAAAAAACAGCTAACATTAACCTAGCCAACTGAGCCAGCTGGTAAAGAAAACACGAGACAGGAAACACTGGGGCGTGCGTGGGGAAAAGTGCAACGACCCCATCGTTTCCCCTTTTATAACAAAAGCCTGCTCCTGTGTGTAAATACATACTCCCTAAAACTGTGCATTCACTGTTTCCTGATGTTTTATCAATGAAATGACTCATCTGGAATACAAGCGTCACATGACCTGACAATAAAAACAGCTGCTAGCCTTAGTCGCCACTGAGCATCTCATCACGGTGTGTTTGTTCAGTTAGAGCCCCATCAGCTACTTTAACCACAGTGTGGACTCACCTGTTGAATATGTTTATGAATAACTGATAAATATAAAAGGTTCCAGGTGACATTTTTAAGTTAAAAATTAGTTAAAGATATTCCGACTGTAACGCCACTTCCTCCAAAGGTGCAAAAGTTAAACAGGAGGTTTGTTGGCTTCTTCACTCGGTTAAATATTAATCAAATCTGACGACGAATCAATTGTCTTATCAGCCAGCCATTTGAGCACAGACAAACGCCTGTGGTCTGAAGGC
>VUQI01063271.1:15911-29717 GCA_015106735.1 Paratilapia polleni | reverse complement strand
ATGGACTGGTACTTATATAGCGCTTTTCTACTCAGTTTTGTGTACTCAAAGTGCTTTATACTACAGGCCACATTCACCCAGTCACACATACATTCATCCAGCACTTTTATCTATACTTAAGTGCTTACTAACATTCACGCACACTGCATGATGAATGCATCGGGAGCAACGTGGGGTTCAGTATCTTGCCCAAGGATACTTCGGCATGCAGACTAGGGGAGCCAGGGATCGAACCACTGACCTTCCGATTAGTAGACGACTCGCTCTACCTCCTGAGCCACAGCCGCCCCCAATGCAGATTTCTTTTAATTGTTTTGAAGAGAACTAATTTAACTTTGCAATATGTTCTTTGCACAGCTGATTACACTGAATTAAAAAATAACACCAAAACAAAGTGTACATTTTGTAAGTCATTTGAATCTGCTGAAAGGAAAATACAAAGTAAAAAAAGGCATATTTTCTTTAATGTTAAAGAGCTGCTCTACAAAGTAAGTGTCACTGTGTGACAAACTGCACAGAAACAGTTTGTGTTTGCTGATATTTGTTAAGCTTTTAGAAACGTTGCATTTGAAATTACCTGCCACTTGGAAAATGTTACTCCCTTTATGCTCACTCCTCTTCTCTAGTGCTAGCTAGATGCTGAAGTACTGCCACCACAACTTAGGGACATCTGTACCAGAAACACTATTCTGGATCATTCTGATGCACTTTAACACCCGAGTACAGTGCTATAAATGATGCATAAATTATATGTTTTATGATTTATTTTCCTGTTTGCATATTTATTGCCCCTTTGTTCAAAAGAAGCAAAAATAAAAAATTTTATTATTTTTTTTAAATCGCCAGACTTAGTCTGGTCTTAGTCTTTTAGCTCTTTATCACATCACCTTTGAACATTTAGCCAAAAATGATGCCCACCGCCATGTGTAAAGATCTTGTTTGTGCATATTTTATGAGCCAACAAAGCTGATACTGATCTTCAGTTGATATAACTTAGACTGCTTTTGAAACATAAAAATTTAAAGGTGCTACCACAGTAGTTGGATCCACATATTTAGTTGGCACACTGACATAAATGCTACACCAGATGCCCTTCCTGACACAATCATGGTTTGGCACCAGCAGTAGGCGTACACGGACCTCTAGTGTTTCCTCCCATTCAAAAACCGGGGACCTTTTGCACTTCAGGCAAATGTGTGTTTCCATTACACTGTGGAATCACAAACATCAGCCTTTGGTCCTTTATCAAAATAACCACAAAGAGTTAGAATGGGTCTGGTAACTTAATCAAGCCCTGATTTTAAAAACAAAGGAGAAAACTGGTCTTTTAAGCTCAGTATTTAAATCCACGCATTTTGATACAACTGCAAGGTGTTCTTAGCACAATCAAAAACTCTCAAGCACCAAATATTCATAATCCTGTTTATTTTATTTAACTGGTCAATTTAAATTGAAACTCGTGTTTAATTGTATTGCTCTAGTCTCTATACAATTGCTTGTGTGTATATTGTTAAAAAAACAAACCATAATTATCTTCTTTAGAATAAGATATGGAAAGTTAAATACCATATCAGCTTTAGTATTGATATCCAGTCTGCGTTGTGCATCTAAATTCTTGAGGAGTTTTCTTGAGGATCCTTTGGGTTTACAGGACTGTGTGCTCCACCTGCTACCTTCAGTCACTATCCGTTTAGGCAGCAGTCCCATCCAATTTAAGACCAGCCAGCGACTCAGAAGCCGTTTCCTGTTCACCTTCTTCATCTTCTTCTTCCTCCTCTTCCTCTTCCTCCTCGTCGTCATCCTCCTCATACTCGTCTTCCTCATAGTCATCGTCCTCTCCGTAGTC
Source organism: Paratilapia polleni (assembly GCA_015106735.1). Taxonomy (NCBI): domain Eukaryota; kingdom Metazoa; phylum Chordata; class Actinopteri; order Cichliformes; family Cichlidae; genus Paratilapia; species Paratilapia polleni. Next base: position 27,871 of record VUQI01063271.1, on the reverse strand, counting down.
GTCTTGTTGGTCTCTTCCTCCGGACGCCACATTCTTCCAGTAGGCATCGTACCCTGACGCTCCATCATAGTAACCGTCGTCATCGTCGACACCGGCCTGCCGACCAAACTTCAAGGTGCGCGCTGCAGAGAAAACAGGTGTCGCATTAGCTCTGGTTTCATTAAGTGGGATGGTGAAGTGATAGATTCTGTGTAATTCTCTGAAAGTCATGTGTATTTTAAGGCATAACTTTAAGACTAACTTCAGGTTGTAATATGCTTAATTATTTATCACTTTGTTCCTTGTTACTATTACAGTCTCAGAAAATTTCCAATTACAGTACTTGCTTTTAAAGTGAAAAATTAGATTTTTGGTTATCCTGAATTTGTGAATGAACAGTGAGTAGCAGCTCACAGTAGGAAATTTAATGATCCTCTCATGTTTTCTCTGTCTTGGAAATGAAATGTTAATATTGTAAAAGCTCTTTGTGAGGAACTACAAATATCAGATTCACTGAGCAGGGTTTTTGTTTGCAAGTCCATACAGATAAGAGCCACTTCCCGGCAGTGCATTTGAGAGAACATCAGTGTGACCAGCACGTGTTTGGCACCTTTCAGCATGAACTGACAGCTTCCTAACTACCATTTCCTTGGTCAAAGTTTAATTACATAAAATCACACTGCAATGCTGCAGTGCTACTACTGGGAAATCAAAGAACTTCTTTCTTTCAAGAATTTCTTGGTTCCGTTTTATTTTCAAAAAACCTTCCAACAGGGAAGTGGAGGCTGTGGCAACTTCCTTGAAACAGTTTATTTACAAGAAGTAAAACAACTTCCAGTCCTTTAAATATTTGCATGTAAGACTCACTGGACATGCTGAGGTCTTTGGTCTCCTGCGTCTCATGGCCACATTTGGGACATGGTGGGCTTTTTCCCTTCTCCTGTTTGAAGACTTTACTCTTGGTGTGATCGTCACAGTAACATGCCTGCAAGACACAGTTGAGTGGAAATATTAGCACATGACCTCGATGCATAGTTCTCACTCGACTTCAAAACTTAAAGCAATCCAGCAACAGTTCAGGCCTGTTTAGACAAGAGTAGTAAGCCTATTCATCCATATCCATCTATAATAACTCTTTTTCATGTTCTATTCTTCCCATCTCAGCTTCAAAGTTCCTCACTGGCTGAATAGCAAATCACATGCAGACTTTATATCTCAAGTGCTTTCTTGTCAGACTGCCACTGTGGCACAACGCCACGGCAGCAGCACTTATGTAAATATTGTGAGGCAGTCAATACGGTTTTATTTTTTTCCTTATGGAGCCTGATAAACCTGAATACCTACTGTAGTCACTCCTACTCTGTAACAGTAAACATGAATTTCTGCACAAAAGTGAATGTAAAAGTTCAACTATCTGAAATTCTTCAAAATGACTGTATTTTTTTTACAAAATTCCCAAATCAATACCACAAAGGAATGCAGTAAAGTCGGTAATGCACACTAGAGCCTGATCAATATATCAGATATACATGGACCAATATTGGCATATCAAAGATTTATCCGTATTAGTGTATGTTGTCTGCATGCATTTGGGACACAGCCAGCTTCTTGGCTGACGAGCAGCTGGAGGGATACTTCCTGGTTGGTTACCAAGAGACCAGAAGAACATACACACTTGATTTGTCTGACTAAGGCTGCTGAAGCCTTATTATCAGCTTTAGCTAAACTTTACACAAGAGGGGACATTGAATTTTGTCCACACTGCTTACAGTGTAGAGAAGGCATTCCTCTCAGCCAGTATGACCAGCAAGAATGATTACAGCATGCAGTAACTCCATCAGTGTATGAACTGGCAGGGTAGTGTTTAGTAGCTTTAAGACAGACTTGAGAAAATGCTAGACAATTATTTACTAAATGGGCATTGGGTGTTATATCTTTTATTGTGCAGCTCTTTATTGTATAACATTCTGTCTGCAGCGTGGATGAAAGGATTGTCAGTCTCTTTTAAAAGGATACTGGTTTCCCTTTGAGTAGCTGTTTACATTTACATGTACTTTATTGCATCTTCTCTATATTTTCTCATTACTATATATACACATTTTAAGGTCAAGAATACTGACTGACTGACCTTTATTCAGAGGTTCTCTATGAGAAAAATTGCCTTGGCTACACACACTGTCATACAGTAATTCAACCACTTGTGCATTTCAGTAAAGGTACACTGTGGTTATGTGACTTAGTGGTGACCCTTACATGCCAATGACATAACCAACTTATTTTTAACATCTCAGATACCATGTAACAAATGTTAAACACTAACTTATTGGTGGATGGGAAAAGCAAAGGACCAATGGTCTCCTGCTGCTATTTTCAGCAAGTCCATTGTTATGAGATTAGAGTGCTCTCTTCCTGGTTTTCCATAAAAAGCTCTTTGATCTTTAGTTTCAGTTACATGATTCCTGTATACGACGAATAGTTCTTGACAAAGTCGAAAACCAAAAGCAAAACCACATGAAAGAGATCATCTAAATTTGCTGATGTCTTATCAGATTTGTTTTGCTCTTCTTCATTGTACAAAATGTTTTGCAATGTGCACTGATAACGTGGGTGTATTTTTTACAAAAAAATGCTCAGCGCTAGCTACAGAGCAAATAAACATGCGTGTGATCTTTTGCATGCGTTTTCTCAGGCAGTTTCCTCACCTTACAACGCAGGCAGGAGTGTTGTCCCAGTTTATTACAGGAAACACCTAAAATACAATGTGAGAAATTATTCACAGTATCGCTACTGCACACATACCCTCCGGATATTATTCTCTCAAACGGATAAAATACACTTTAAATTCCCCATTGAAAAAACCCATTGAATGACGGTATGACTCACATTTGAATGTTTCTGCCTGAAGAACCTGGCAGCTTGCCTGGTGCTCAAACTGATCATCCTCACACAGGAAGTTTTGACAGAAGGAACAGCGGAAGATTCGCCCACCTATTTAGGATGTTAAAACAGCCAGTGGTAAGTTTTTTTTTTAGTGATGTACTGATGTAAGATGGGAAATTAATCAAACAGGGGTGGTCTCACCATGATCCCAGACACTGCGCTCACACTCAATGCAGTCGGCATCAGCCAGAGGACATGAGCAGGCGTGAGCGCTCAGACATTTCCTACCATGGCACACCCAAGCTTCACAGAAGTCACACACTGCACCCTTGTGATCAAGCAGAGGAATAACAAGGATCAAAATCAGAGTTTTTAAACTTTTTTCAGTATAAACACCCTGCTGATGCATTTACTGGCATGTAACAAAGACAACCACACTGATCACTGAACACCAGCTGGACCTTGAAACACCTTATTATATGATAACAAGATTTGTCCCGTCTCCCTCTGCTCTCTTCTGTTTCCCCTTACCCCCAGCTCGTCGCGGCAGATGGCTGCCCCTCCCTGAGCCTGGTTCTGCTGGAGGTTTCTTCCTGTCAAAAGGGAGTTTTTCATACCCACTGTCACCAAGTGCTTGCTTATGGGGGGGTCGTCTGATTGTTGGGGCTTTCTCTCTAATATTGTACAGTCTTTACGCTACATTATAAGTGCCTTGAGGCGACCATTGTTATAATTTGGCACTATATGAATAAATTTGAATTGAATTGAACATACTACTTAGTATGTTACCGCCATGCTTAATTATTCATTTTGATTGTACTTGCACAACACTGCAATACGAGACAGAGTGTCAATGTGATAATGAATAACAGTGATAATGAATAACAGCTAGCCCAGAATGAAAAATAAAACATGGCACAAATTTCACAGTTTTACAGTGTTCCTTTCATCTGATGCATCTGCCAATAAATCTGTCAAGCCTGTAGGAATGCTGCTACTGCAACTACTGTAAACATTTTTATAGTCATAAATTACATTGCCGCAGGAAAATAAATTAAATAGATATGTCTCAATAAAGCCACACAAGCACATTCATTCTGTATGAATGCTAGCATTATCTATATCTACTCATATGTTGGTAAATTTTCCCAACAAGGTTTAAAAGCGGGACTGGATCACAGAACAGAAAACTTGTTATTGCAATTAACTCACCACCATGGCCATTCCAGTGCTGTGGATCCCTGGATGCTTGATGACACAATCTGATGACTTCATACACTTGGTTTTACCTAAAAACATGAACACTTTATATATTAATAAAGTGAACAAAAATAATTCCAGTTTGATGGCAAATATCTTTGCAGGATGGCCAAATACCACCATTCAGAGGCGCCAAAGAAGACTTTCCAAATTCTACAAATCCTGATTTTTTTTTTTTTTTTTTTAAAGGGGACAATCCAGTGATTTTACATGAGGCTCTAGCTCTAGCATATGACGATTGTATAATGTGTTCTGAAGGAGATTTTGAGAACAGTTTAAGAACATAATCTCCCTGTCGTCAGAGTTATCTCATGCTTGGACCTGGTGCTTCAAATTAAGAACTGAAAGATTTAATGCTTGAATGGAAGATGGTTACTGAAAGACACAGGCATTTACAGTACCTGAAAGGAAAGGGCTAACAAAGGCTGGGGCAGGATGCATTATGGAAAGTGTAAGAGTTACCATTAACAAGTTTTGTGGCAGTAGTTAGGGGTCATACAAAATATTGCAATATTGTAACAGTTTACAAATTACACCTTTTAAAAAAACCAAAAAAAAAAAAACCAATAAAAAGCATTTTCACAACTCAAAATTAATTAGACAACTGACTGATAAGTAATTTTACAGCCATGTATGGGGCATTCCTTGTTACTTTATGGCAAATTAAGGAGATAAGCAATATAAATTAAAGTGTTAAATTAATGTTCAAAGGTGTCGATGAAGGAGAGCTACATAAAAAAAAAAAAAAAAAGGAATGCTCTGCTGAGCTCACTGAAAGTGTGGAAAACTGGAAAACCAGAGAAGACAATGAAGTGGATTAGTGAAATTCTCTCACTGGTGAACAAGTTCCCCTTCACGACATCTTGCCAAGCTAGGATCACTTGACAAAGTACATGTGTCATTGTCCAAGTCTACAATCAAGAAATGCTTTCATGAAAGTGAATACAGAGGGTTTACCTCAAGATGCAAATCACTGGCAACATTCAAGAACAGAAAGGGCAGATTAGACTTTGCTAGAAAATATTCAGACTAAATAAAGATTAACTTGTACCAGACAGAGGAGAAGAGCATGGGGGGGGGCTTACAACATCATCTGTCAAACATTGTAAAGTAGCGTAATAGTTTGGGCATGTACAGTCATGTGAAAAAAGAAGGTACACCCTCTTTCAATTCTAAGGTTTTCCATATCAACAGATTTAAAAAAAAAAAAAAAATCATCTGGTCCTTAGCAGGTTCTAAAATTATTTAAATACAACCTCAGATGAACAATATCAATGAATGAAATATGCAGAAGCAGTGTGTGAAAAATTAAGTACACCCTTACTAGCAATTAAGAGGGTAAGTAGCAGCCAGGTGTGCTAAGCAAATACACTTCATTGATTAACTGATCATCAACAAGTGTGAGCACCTCTATAAAAGCAGGTGTTTTGGCAGTTTGCAGGTCTGGAGCATTCAGGTGTGTGTTAACACAATGCCAAGGAGGAAAGACATCAACAATGACCTCAGAAACACAATTGTTGCTGCCCATCAATCTGGGAAGGGTTATGAGGCCATTTCCAGACAATTTGAAATCCATCATTGTACAGTGAAAAAGATTATTCACAAGTGGAAAACGTTCAAGTTTGTCAATCTTCTCAGGAGTGGACGTCCCAGCAAATTCACCTCAAGGTCAGACCGTGCAATACTCAGAGAAACTGCGAAAATAACCAGGAGCTACATATCAGATTCTACAGGCCTCAGTTATCATGTTAAATATTAAAGTTCATGGCAGTACAATTAGAAGAAGATTGAACAAGTTGTTTGGAAGGATTGCCAGGAGAAAGCCTCTTCTCTCTAAAAAGAACATGGCAGCACGGCTTAGGTTTGCAAAGTTGCATCTGAACAAACCACAAGACTTCTGGAACAATGTCCTTTGGACAGATGAGACCAAAGTGGAGATGTTTGGTACAAATAGCATATCAGCACAAACGCTTCATACCAACTGTCAAGCATGGTGGTGGAGGGGTGATGATTTGTGCTTGTTTTGCAGCCACAGGACCTGGGCACCTTGTAGTCACTGAGTCGACCATGAACTCCTCTGTGTATAGAACTCGAGCATGACACGTTTTGGCTTTAGTAACAATGAATGGCCTTGAATGTGAAGGCCACAGATGAGCAGGGGGTACCATTCTAACATTATTCTAACATGAACAGGGTACTCACCACACTGAGCGCAGACAGGCAGCTTCTGCACCGAGCTGCAGAAGTAGCAGAAAGCTCTGTTCTTCTGTTTTCTAGCAGGTGGCATTATAAATGTCAAAACATGTTAATTATCTCAGAATTATAGTGTATCTTCACCTGAGATTGTGCTATGGAAGTCAAAGTTACCTACCTCTGACATTTGTCACATTCCTGCAAAAAAGTAATAATGTAAAAGATAAAATTTATTTCAAGGCATCAGTGGTGTATTAGTTGTGTATCTCTCAGCTACAGCTGCTACATACCATGTTGGAGTTGCAGGGGTGTTTGGCCACATCAACATGTTCCCTATTGGCTCGTATCTGCTTCTCTCGTTCTTTTCGATTTTCAGCCTTCTTCCGGGCACCGGTTTTCTTTTTAGGCATCTTCGGTTCGGACTGATTCGGTTACCTGCAAACACGGACTGTGGTCAAACACGCTGGGAGGAAACGGAGCTACTTCATCTGCGAGCAATTCGGCTAACAGCGGGCAACTTTAAGTTACTGGGTCATTTCATTGCTTTCTTTAACAAATATACATGGACTATAATCATCGACACAGGTGGCGAATTAGGAGGACAAACACAGGACAAAACAACTAAAACAAAAAAAGAAAAGTTTGTGACGTTTCTGTTAATGTTGGCTAGCAGCTCCAGTCAGCAGATACATCACTGACGATATGTTTCACAACCAAATTAAATTTATATTAAACTGAAACATCACCCAAGCCGTCTGTATGTAACTTTTAGACTGTAAAGCGACCTCCCTACTGGTTCTGAATGTTACACGCCAGTGTCATTAAAGAGAAAATCGAGTATCGTTTGCAATCTTCTTTACCAAGATGATCAGCACAGAGAGCGCTGCTAGGTCCGTCCTGAAAATGTGTTCGCTGAAACACTCGACCAAAGCATTCGTTCCGTAAATGCAAAAGGTATACACACACACAAATAAATTAGAAATCCCTACATTGGAGTTCCAGTAACTTGTAGAAAAAAATACAAGGCTCTACTTGTACAAATAATGTCCAAGGAGCACAAAGGTTCTACTGGCAGCAGGTGGTGGACCAGTCTTAGACATTTTATGGTGGGTTTTTTTTTTGTCACCCCTTTGTACATTTCGGACGTGGGTTTGGGTACAACTGACTATAATGTTTACAGTTACATTGTTTATAAGCCAACAGCCAAATATACAAATGTAGCCTACTTTTAACGACAAAATAAAAACATTTGCAGCATTAATGATATAGTCATAATGATATGTTCAGTAATAGGCTCTATATTACAATAAGTGCTGCAGCCTGAATTCAGCCACTAAAAAGTAACTTCTTTCTTCACTGAGTTTGACTCTCCAGTGTTTCTTATAATGCTATCACTAATACCCTGACATGATTTCTGACAGTTGTAGTTTCTCCACAAGACGTCAGAGGCACCTTGTCCACGCCCAGGGCACGTGCTGATGAGCAGCGAGCCAGTCCTGCGCGAGGAAGTAAAACAGCTGACGGTGAACAACAACAGAGTCGTCTTCTCCTGCAGGTGGTGGTGCACAGTGGACAAACTCTTTCTACACTTCGTCTGTGAGGGCTGCTACCCGGCCTTATGGCTGTTATGCGAGTTTAATGCGTTTTTGAACCGCACCTGCGTTTCAAAGAGGGGGCTTAATGCGAGGTACGCATTGAGGAGGAGGAGGAGGAGGAGGAGGACACCCGGAGCTCGCCATCCATTCCAAAAGCAGCCGCACAATGGCACCGTCCCTCATCCGAGCTTGCCGCAGTCTGGCTCTCTCGACGTGGCTGGTGTCGTTTTGCTTCGTCCACTTGCTGTGCTTGGACTTCACGGTTGCAGAGAAGGAGGAGTGGTACACAGCTTTTGTCAACATCACCTATCTGGACCCCGTTACATCGCAGGTCAGGACAGAGAAAACCGAGTGCGGTCGGTATGGCGAGCACTCGCCTAAGAAAGAAGCCAAAGGTCTGGTCCTGGTCCCGGCCCTCCTGCAGGACAGACAGGCGTGCGACCCAAACATCAGGTTCCCTCTTGTCCCTCCAAACACCCCTTGGGTGGCGTTGGTAGCTGCGGGGAACTGCACATACCGAGAGAAAATCCGTAATGTCGCAAACCACAACGCCTCTGCAGTTGTCATATACAACGTGGGCTCGAGCAGCGCCAATGACACCATAACAATGTCTCATTCAGGTAAGAGACGGCGTGTCAGCTCTTTTCCCTGACAGCTGCTAACTCCTTCAAGCAGAACCGATAACCTGCTACAAAAAGTCCAGTCTGTGTTACTGAGCTCTGAAAGCGCACGTGCCACTAATTATTTGCTTATTAAGTGTTCTTTACCCAAGAACAGTGGTTTTCATCCCTGCTGCTGAAGCCCCAGGGCTCGTCTGCAACGCTGTAATCACATCCACCCGACTGTGGTATCCGTGTGTTATCTTGGTAGAGAAGCTCCCCAAGCAGATGTCCATATATTTGCTGAATTTGTGGTTAGTAGGGTAAGTTGTAGATCTTTGCTGAGGTTTCATTGTAAGGACAACCATATGTAACAATACAGTACTACTAGGTTGGGATAAATAGGCTATATTTTTTTTTCTCAGTAGTTTGGTTCCACACACCACACCTATACGTTTTGTGTATTTACTTTATCAAGTGCACGAAAGCCTGAATAAATGAAAGAATGCTGCTACCTCAGTGGTTCTCAAACTGTGGGGTGTAGAGCCACTGCAGGTGGAGCGGCAACGATCCAGGTAGAAACATGGAGTGAAGCTAAGTTGAATGAATACAATTTTTGCAGGGAAAGTATGATGCTGACCTTTATCTCACTAAAAATCAACGTGGAACCCTTTTTTTTTTTGATAATGATTGATGAAAAATTGTGGGGAGTGGAGCAAGTGCCTTTTTTTTTTTTTTTTTGGCTTCTGAAGTGCTGCATGCCAGAAGAAGTTTGGGAACCATGACCGCAGATCGTCCATTTGAGATTCTGCCTCTTCACAGGGTTTGATACTTTGTTCCTCTGATAAATATAGGTTGGTACCTCAAACATGGTAGCCCACCTGAACTATGTATATTCGTAATAAGAAAAAAAACACAAGCAATAATCAGTTTCCAGCATATAAGACAACGAAGAAGAAAAGCTACAAACACAGAGGAACAGTATTCGAAATGCGTTTCTCTTTTTAAATGAATTAATGCTCCCACATATGCTGAAAACTATCCCCCACATTAACTGTCACTGCAAAATAAACCTATCTAATGTCCGCTGGTAGGCCAAAGTCCTTGTAGATGATGCCTTTGCAGTGGGCTTTACCTGCTATTCTGAAGCTGCTTTGAAGTATTTACAGTCACAGAAGAGAAGAGTACACATTTATTTAGTGTAAGTACATAAATTGGCTTTTAGGTTAGCCATGGCTATTCAGTACAAGATTTTGTCAGGTTATGTATTGATGTCTTGTCTTAAATAGTGAAAAAAAAAAATATGAATGTGCTTGTCTTGATCTGGGCCAAGCAGTTTGTAATTACAGAGTCTCTCCTTCGTAACGTATTTGCAGGTATTCATTTAATGACAGAAGAAAAGACTCTCAGAAAATATAAAGTTTTGCAGATGAGTATAGTCTGACAGTTAAATGACTACTCAATATAAAGCTTAAGAACACCAAACCCATCTTTGACTGTTAACACAGTCAATACACAAAGCAAACATTTGGGGACTAACATGAGTAAATACAACATTTTTAAACAACACACCTGTCACATTTTGGTGACACAATCCATGCAAAATATGATGAAAACCAGACTCTGTCTTCTTAGAATCAGGTTTTTCCTCATTGTTTGGTTTTTTCTTTTGTTTTTATCTAGAAGTCATATTGAAAGAGAATCATAGAAAAAAAAGGGGATCCTTAGTTTACCCACAATCCCAAAACAAAACAACAACAAAAAACTGGTAATTCACAGCAATAATGCAGGTCAAAGGGAAGATTCCTGGTCTCCTTCTCACACTGCAATTCTCTTCTCCTGTAGTTCTTGAATATTTGGCTGTGCCAGACAACAACACAGTGCCCGAAGGCTGTTTGACGAAAGGATCAGTACAGAAACAGATGTTCAAACAGAAAATGCAAATCACCATCATAAGCACTGATCAGCCCACACAGAAAAGAAACAGAACAACAACTTGTAGGTAATGTTTATGTTTTCGGTGTATTATATAAGTTTCATAAGACTTGCATGTATCATGCTGTGACTTACTCATGAAATTGGCCCCTTACACATTTTTCCTCATGCAATATAATATTTACTTTATTTATACTTAATCCTTTTATTTATGTCTTCCCACAGCATTTTTTTGTTAATAATTAAAGCTACAAAACACTGAATGCAAAGCTAAATTTCATTGAAGCTTTCATACAGAAAGCATGAGCATTTGAAATGGGAGGGAAAGGGAAATTATTGGGTTTTTTTTCTGATTTCTGTCCATATTTGCTAACTCTGTCATACTAGATATGATATATGATTCAGAAGTAGGTCTAGATGGGCTAAAGGACAGCTCTCTTTCATTTCACTTAAAAAAAATGTTATTTTTGCTTTTTTTTTTTTCTTGACACGGCCAGCAGTTTTACTGTTTTGGTTCACTTTCACCACCACTGTCATCAAACGTGTTTTCAGTCACAACAAAGAGCTAAAACCCTACTGTGCACCAACTCCCAACAGTGTAGCATTTGGCAGCTAGAGAGCCATGCAGGTGCTTTTATCCAGAGCTGTTGGATACTAAAACGTGACTAGTGCCGTTTTATGTAAGTGACGTTTTTTCTAAAATGTATGGCCTGACAAAGTTTTAAGGTTTTGCTTTTCTTTTTTTCTTTTTTTCCTCTCAGTGTGTCTGTTGAGGGTATTTGACCATTAAACATCCTCCCTGTTGCAGGAGTTTCGAACAAAGACTCTAAAGTGCAGACCTGGTTTACCTACAGCATCAGATAAAAGGCACTGAGCTATTTTAAAGACTTGCCCTGCTTCGAGCCATGACATAAATATAAACTAAGACACATTTAAGAGACAGGAAAAGGCAGCCAGGAGAGGTACAGTGATAAAGCTGGTAGAGAGAAAGGAAGGTAATAGAGAGGGCTGTGACAGGGAAACAGGCCCCAGTGTGTAGAATGCATATGAGGCTGCTGCCAGAGAAAGAAGGGAGCATTTCCCTGTCCGGGGCCAACACAGCTGGGCTGTAAAATCCACAGTTGCTAGAGCCAGAAACCTCTCGTGGCATGTCCTAATTTAACCCTTTCTTTCCGAGTCTGAGCTGTCTGAATGCTTTGTTCAACCTTAAAGCCACATCAGATCATTTGGGATTATCAGTTCTTAACAACATTACCACATTGGTTTTCTTGATGTCCTTTGGTGTCAGTGCTCATGCTTTATTCATTGTATCATATTAAAAGAATTGTTAAACATGTTGGGACCTTTCCACCACCTTGTGGGCAAATTAGTATGCTAAACATGTAGCTAAAGCCAGCTGTCAGTTAAATTAGTTTAGCATACTGACTGGAACAGCTAACCTATGTGCAGAGTTGGGGGGGGGTACTATATATATATATATATATATATATATATATATAAATTTTTTTCTTTTTTTTTT